>CM067522.1:20796718-20808402 GCA_034509495.1 Acestrorhynchus altus | reverse complement strand
CAGTGTAGTTACTGAAACTGTATCAGAAACACAGTCCGGTAGCCGGTATTAAAGATCAGTAACAGTGTAGTTACTGAAACTGTATCAGAAACACAGTCCTGTAGCCGGTATTAAAGATCAGTATCAGTGTAGTTACTGAAACTGTATCAGAAACAGTGTGTGTATGTGTTGGTTAGGGTGGAGTACATGGAGAAGAGTAAGCACCTACAGGAACAGCTGAACGAGTTGAAGACAGAGATCGAGTCCCTGAAGCTGAAGGAACGGGAGACTCCTCTGGACATCCTGCATAACGAGAACAGTGAGAAAGGAACCAGCAAGCAGAGCAACTTCAAAAAGGTCAGGTACCGTTCAGGGTTTCCTTCAGAGATCTCAGCATAGCCTGACTTTCACATGTGCAAACAGTAGGGGTCCCCCTAGCCCACGTTCCCACTAGTGCCCAGAGTCCAGCAGTGACACTGAGGGGTTTAAACACTCCAGCAGCCCTGCTGTGTCTGATCCACTCGTACGAGCAACACACACTAACACACCACCACCATGTCAGTGTGACTGCAATGCTGAGAATGACCCACCACCCACATAATAGCTGCTCTGTGGTGGTCCTGTGGGGTCCTGATCATTGAAGATCAGGGTGGAAGGAGGAGAATAAAGTATCAGAGAAACAGATGGATAACAGTCTAATTAAAGAACTGTAGGCAATTAAAGGCGCCATATTGGGGAAAAAGGAGGTTCTTTTATTGGAATCCCTCAAAGAACCTCTTGTAGCACCTTATGGTTTTAGAATGCAGACATCTGGGCTTGTAGGTTCGATCCACACTCAGTATGAATGAGTGCGTATGGTACCAATGGAGTGGGGTCCTGTCCAGGGGGACTATTCCTCCCTTGATAACAGCCCAGTGATTCTGTGTAGGCTGTAGACCTGGGTTAGAAGATGAATAGATGATTGAACGCTGTTTGAGGAGAATAAAGTCTGCAGAATATGATGTATCCTGCTCTATATTTAATTAGCAACCTTTAATTACGACGTTTCTACGACATAATCTGAACAAGACCGCACTCTGTAGAGCGTTGTCCCTTCAGACCCCCAACCATTTCTAAACGACCCACTTGCACTGTTTTTCAGAATGAAATGAAACACACGGTAACCTCCGTAACAGCCGGGATATTACGATATATTGATATTTACGATATATCGATATTTACGATATATTGATATTGACGATATATCGATATTTACGATACATCGTCCGGCCCTATTTCAGTAAATGCTGGTACTTTCATTCTTCAGCATTTTCTCTACAATACAAAGAGAAAAGCAGACGAGCACGACTGCAGGGATTCATTTGTAGTGAACAGGAGTCTCTTGGGTTGCTGTTGTAGATGAGAAAAATGGGAAATTCTCTCCACGGACTGGAGTTTTTTTTTGAAGGTATCAGCAAATTAGGCATGAGCCCAGTCGTGCGGGTGCAAATATATATATAATATATATAATAGGTCACATTTTAATGCCCTGCTTGAGCTCAGATTGTCAGGTCTAATTAAATAGATGGAACTGCTTTTGGGTTCTAAAGCTCAGGAGCTGCTTTTGTTTTCCACCTCATTTTTTTCAGTGTTTTCCGGGTCCAGGAGACAGTCGTCTAGATCGTCCACAGATTTACAGAAGTACTGTTTATGTAGATCGGTGTTTTGCAAGTATGAGCCACTGAAAAAAAGGACATTATAAAAGGACGTCAACCTGTCTTCTTGAGCAGATAAGAGGTTTTCGTGCACTTCTGGACAAAGCCGTGTCCATCTCAGCATGCAGTCGTGTTTTGGACACGTATGTAAATGAGTACAGGTGTCCTGGCACAAGAGGGTGTAACACGCTTCCCCCACTGCCCTAAAATGACTATCAGGCTGCTTTTGGGTTGTGTACCTCTTGGGGACAGATGCAGTGCACTCGAAGACATTTTGACCAGTTCAGACTTTGAGAAGGGGTCATCATTGGGCTGAGAAGCAGGATGGTCATATTGAGGACCATTCTGACCAAGCCACCGTCACCTTCATCGGCATTGGCGTCATGAACGACACCTGGACGGCTGCAGTTTGGAACCATTTCGTCCTTAACGTCAAATCCAGGTTTGTTTGGGACCCGAAGATGGTCAGGTTCGAGTATGGAAGCCTTGTGGTCAGCACTACAATCCAGCTTTTGTTGTGAGCGACTCACAGCCTCGGTTGCTGGTGTGATGATCTGGGGATCCACTTCATACCACACTCGACGACTTGGCGTTGATGCAAGGGACACTAACAGCTCAGCGACGTGTTCCATCTCACGGCAGGCTAATGCTCCCACACAAGGCAAGGGTTTCTCCGGAAGATCTCCTCCAGAACAACACTCCTCTCGGCTGGTCACCAGATTTATCGCAAGTGTGTATGGGAGCAGCTGGACGTCATCTTCTGCAACCTGTGAGTGTGCAGGATCTACAGGCCCAGCTGCAGCATCTGGGGGTAAATGTGCCGCAGGATGCCGTACGGAACCTGTACCTCCTTGACCAACCGTATCTGGTCTTGTATCCAGACCAGAGGCCCAACAGGGTACTAGAGCCTCCTTTGAGTTGTCCGGTTTTCCCCAATAAGCTCGTCCTTTCACTCTATCATTACATTCGCACACAGAAAGTCCATTCAGATTCAGTCCATTCCATCAACTGGTGTGTTCTTGTTTTTGTCAGTGAGTGTTTTTACTAAATGAGTAGGAGTTTGATTTGACACTTTGTTAGGGACATTAATAATTAACACGATGAAATGGCCACAGTCTGTAAGTAAAACCTGCCTAATAAACTGGCAACTCAATCAGTCTCTATTTGTTTCCGCCACAGATTTATGCCGAACCCACTTTTCCCAATTTTTCATGGGAAATAAACTTCATTTACAATTTCAATCCATTAACTTTTCACTGGAGGCGTTTTTCTTGTTATTGCTTTTTTAGTAGCGGCCAAGAAAACTGCCAACAAATATTATAATGTAATATTTTATAAAGAATGGACAATGTTTCCCTGAGACATTCAAGCATACGAAACCAGTCCTCCCAGTACAGCCTTTGTAACCTTTCTTGACCTGCTGCCAAGGTTTCAGTACTGGAAGTTCTCCAGTGTGGTTGTCCTTACCTGTCCTTATCGCTGATGTTGCTTTCAAAACTGACATATGCAAATGGACTCTGCTCTAATTGGCTGTCTGGCTTCACTGACACCACCATGTCAGTGTGACTGCAGTGCTGAGAACGACCCACCACCCACCTCATAGCTGCTCTGTGGTGGTCCTGTGGGGTCCTGATCATTGAAGATCAGGGTGGACGGAGGAGAATAAAGTGTGCAGAGGAACAGATGAACTACAGTCTGGAATTATAGAACCACAAAGTGCTCCTGTGTGGTCAGAGGAGCTGATAGAGTGGACAGTGAGAGGAGGAACAAGTAAATCAAATCAAGTTCAGACGGCCATCGGGCTTTTGACATTAAGGTGGGCCGGAACGATGAGGTCCATTTGGGAACCCAACAGGGTTCCTTTAACAACACCTGGACCAACCCGTTGGGAGCCCATGCAGCCTGGAACCCACCTGGCCCACGTTCAACCCATTGGCATGTTGACTAGGTTACTGTCTGTGAAACAGGCTTTGGAATTTCATCCTGAGTGGGCGGAGCTACACCATATATATGTATATTTTGCATGCAAGTTGTAGTTCCGTTGTGGAGTAATTTCTCTGAAGCACAGCAGTCTACCAGCCGGAGTTCAGGATCACCGACACATCTGCACAGAATGAGTTATTGCCGAGGAGGTGCACGATTTATTTTTTAGACAGTGGTGTGGATTTGTGATGTATTATTCAGAAGTAATTAAGCTGTGGTTGTGTGCATGAGTGAGCAGTGGCGAGCGGTGAAGTCGGTGCAGGTAGACTGTTATCATTAGCGAATCATCATTCAGAATCACCCAGCAGGGAACGGCGTGCTGCCAGAAATCTCCGTAATTATCTCCCCTATGGATCCGAACTTTCCAGTGATGGTTCGCGTAGTTGTTGTTGTTATTATTATTACAGTCTGACGTACCTGCAACAACCATCACCTGTTGGTTCAGTACTGGGTGGTTAAAGTACTGGGTGATCGACCAGCCGTGGCCGCTATGCAGCCTTTTGAACCTTGTGGGTTCCATACCCATATCCCTGAAACTGCCTTGGGCTGGGCAGTGGTTATCACAGGACATATCCATCACATGGTTGTGGGTTTGATACCTGTTTCCACAAAGCAACCACTTTTGGACCCTTGAGGAAAGGATCTTAATCCTCTGCACTGTGCAAAGATCAGTTTAGGACCGTGATGACTCTGGGGTTATTGAACACAGGGTTGTTGGTTTGATACCCATGTTCACTAAGCACTGTTGGGCCCTTGAGCAAACCCCATATTCCTCTCTGCCCTGCTTTGGGTTTTCAGGTTGAGAGGTATAAAGAGAGCATTTTAGTACGTTGGTAGTAGTGTTTGGTTGTTGATCATAAGGTTGTGGGTTTGATGTCCATTTATCTGCTAGATAGGTTATCACAGGGTTGTGAGTTTGATGCTCATGTCTACTAAGCAGCCACTATTGGGCTCTTGAGCTTTCCAAACTGGGGTATGCAAAGAGATGTTTTCGGGCAGTGGCACCTCTTTGGTTAGAGCGCAGGGTTATGAATCACAGGGTTGTGGGTTCGATACCCAGCTCCCCTAATTCGCCTTAGCAGAGCAGACCCTGCACACAATCCTGGTTTTCTAAGCTGTGATGTGTTGTTTGGTACACGTATAAGTGGCAATAAAGCCCTCCATTAATCGTTGCTGTTGTTGTTTATAAGAGGTCTTAGATCTCATTACCTCTACATTGTGAAAGTGGGATAAAACAAATCAGATATTTCATTTGTTCTGGAGTAATAAACAAATTAAAACCTCATATCTCCCTCCCCTTCATTTCAACCGTTTAATCAGGATTTACCCAAGACTAGATTACAGCGCTCTTTCCGTCGCCGAGCCCGTTCCCTCACTTGGTCAGAGGGTGTGAAATGTCCTCGTTAGAGCTACACTAATTGATTTCTGTCTCGTGATTGCTTGTTAGGTTGGAGGGGGTCTCCCGTGTGCACTCAGAGAGTCTGCTTTGGTGTGATTGTCTAATTGGACTTAGCTGGAGAGAGAAAGTCTGCACCTTGGGAAGAAAGGCTGCCACTGTGTCTCTACAGCTTTACAGCCAAAACCAAATCCTCTCAAATCCTCTCGTCCCTCTGACAGCTGTTGTTTTCTTGACCTGTGTTGAGCCTTTGGGAACATCGTTGTGTAACCGTTTCAGTTCAATACTGGGGGGAAAAAAATGTTCATGGACATGTGAAACCGTGACCGGTACCCCCTCTGGATTCCACTGAGGGTCTCTCATTTGCTGATTACGTTAATGAGGTTCTGCAACCAGTGGTTCTACCTTTTCTGAACACACACTCCGGGACGACGCTCGTCCACACACCGCTGCCGTCTCAAGATCTCGTCTTGAAGACGCAGATACTACGCCGTGGTCAGTCTCGTCTCCAGACCTGTCCCTGATTGAAAATGTGTGGATGCTATTGGACACTCTATCAACACTCCACCCCGACCACACCATCTGCAGAACCGAGTGAGAACATTCAAGCTGCATGGGATGGATCATCCCATCCCATCCCAACGTCTGGCATGTTGCGTTAAACCCGACGCCGTACTGAGAGACACCACTTCTGTATGTGTAGACCTTCAGCGTCCTTCCCAATAGAACTGCAATCAAGCTTGTTAAAGAGAAAGGGCAAAAGTTTTTGGACACTTGCTCATTCATTTTGTCTTCTGAAATCAGGGGTATTATAGAGGTTATACTTTAGGATTTGATTGCATTCGGTGTTTAAGGTCAGGATGTTGGATGAACACACCCCCATCTCGTTCCGAAGTCATCCGTCTCAAAAGTACTGGATGGAGCTTCATGCTTCCAGAGAACACCGTTCCACTGCTTCACATCTCAATGCTGGGGGCCTTTATACCCCTTTAGCCCATACTTGCCATTGGTTCTCCTGCCAGATGATTTCTTTACTGCAGAGAGATCTATACTATTGGGTTCCCCGAGACATTTGGACATATGCCTTATATGACCACCGTTACCAGACCTTTTCTGGAGTCTAAAAGTCTAACCGATGACGATTCATTTCGTAAAGTTCCAAGCACAAGTCCAAGTACTGGGTCTTCTTATAGAGTCCGTGGCCCGAGTTGGTCCTGGCAGGTGGAGCCGTGGGTGCCGGAGGCAGCGTGACAGGGGCTGCTGCCTTTTCAGGTCGGCCTGGTAGGATGATTAATGACTGTGAACTGTTCTCTCCCCTGCTCACTTATACTTCCTTCTGCTAACTGTAGCCTGGGGACGAGGGCTGCAGAGAAGGACTCTCGGCGAGCTGCCGTGAGCTGCAATAGGTGAGGGGTACTCAGCTGCTGCAGTGTGAAGAGGTCCAGAGCCTTGGATTATGTCAGCGTGTTGAAATAGCCATAACTAGGGCTGCAACAGTTGGGGAGCCGTGGGGGGAAAAAAAAGCAATGACATTTGCCGTTCACTTGAAGAACCCGTTAACTTTAGAGTTGCCGTATTTTCTGGACTATACGCCGCTACTTTTTTGCCTCGCTTTAAACCATGTGGCTTATAATGAGGTGCAGCTTTGTCTTCTTATAAATGTTATTTTCCAGTACTTGAGCACTTAGGAACTTTCATAACTAAATATTAGTATAAAAACTTATGAAAAAGTGATATTGAAGGTTGGACCTACAGGAGAGGCGGCAAGTTTGTGAACCCTTTATAATTTCCTATATTTCTGCATAAATTTGAGCTAAAACTTCATCAGAGTCTGTATGCAGGTTGAGCATCAGCCCCGCCCCCTCTCTCTGATCAGTCAGAGTCTGTATGCAGGTCGATCATCAGCCCCGCCCCCTCTCTCTGATCAGTCAGAGTCTGTATGCAGGTTGATCATCAGCCCCGCCCCCTCTCTCTGATCAGTCAGAGTCTGTATGCAGGTTGATCATGTTCATGTGAACAGAGCAGTAAACATGCACTGGAAGCTCCTTTGGCATTTAAACTGGGATTTCAAGGAGTTGAATCAGGAGCCTCAAATTGAGCCTTGCGTTACGTGCTGTTGTTGCATCATTGCTGTCAGTCTCTGTCTGTCTGTCTGTGTGTCTGTCTATCTTATCTATTTTTCTAATGTGCTATAGTCGTCATGACGATCACAAAGCTCCTATAACCAGGAAACTCCCCTCAATACTTCATTATTCCCGAGTCTGTGATGGGGGAACACAGCTTGTTACTCTGTGTTGTTTGTTTTTCATCCCTGTCATCTCCATCTCCTCTTGTTTTGTTTACTCTGTCTGTCCGACTTGTCTATCAGCGAGACGTTCTGTTTAAGAGCTTCAAAACCTCACCGGCCGTGAGTTCCGAGAGATGTGCGACAGCTGATCAAAGGCAGCAGAGCAGCCGGATAAATCCACGAGAATTAGGCAAACAGATTGATACACGCATGCAAACAGTCGCAGCTGTCAGTCGCGGGCTGATTGTTGCTCCACGTAAAAAATAAATGTTACGTAAGACCGTGGAGGTCTAGCCTGTCTGTCAGGTTCCACGGATCATGAGATATCAAGATATCCAAGACAGAAGCTCATTGGTTTCTGCAAGTTTGTGTTGGTCATCCTCTAGTCCTTCATCAGTGCTCACAGGACGCTGCCCACAGGACTGATATTTCTGGACGGTGGACCGTTTTCAGACACTGAGGGGTTTAAACACTCCAGCAGCTGCTGTGTCTGATCCACTCGTACCAGCAACACACACTAACACACCACCACCATGTCAGTGTGACTGCAGTGCTGAGAATGACCCACCACCCACATAATATCTGCTCTGTGGTGGTCCTGTGGGGTCCTGATCATTGAAGATCAGGGTGAAAGGAGGAGAAGAAAGTCTGCAGAGAAACAGATGAACTACAGTCTGGAATTAAAGAACCACAAAGAGCTCCTGTGTGATCAGATGCAGATGCATTTCTGAAAAATAAGAACTGCAACGGTGGGAATTCTTTGCTCCTGAACACAATCCAGCATAAACTGACGTGTTTAGGGGGGTTGTTCTTCTAATCAGTCAGGGAGCTGGAAGCTCGAGCTGTCTGTAAACCGTCTGCCGTACGTTGGGAATTGTAAGCCTGGAAATAATGAACCTTTAGAGGAATGCGTTTAGTTTTAATTCCAGTGTTTCTGTTTCTGCAGCAACAACCAGGAGTTCCAACCTGGGGATTTGAACCCAGAACCTACTGGTTGCTAGCTTGTCTGGTGTAGACTTAGTTTGTTGCTGTATATGTGGTCATGTGAAACATTAAGGAGCCAATGAAACCTTGACTAATGCATTTAAACATCTGGACATTTGATCTTCATTTGAACTATATTGAGAAATGTCTTCTAAACATCATTTTTTTTGATAATGGCAAGAGTTCTTAGTTCCTCTAGGAAATTAATAAATAAATAAATAAATGAATGCACGCACGCACACACACACACACACACACACACACACACACACACACACACACATTCTACTTATTCAGTTATTATGTTCATTTTAACACTGATTTTTTTGTTTCATCTCCACAGCTCACGCTTCAGAGCACCAAATCAAGAGTGGCCTTCTTCGAGGAACTTTAGCCGCCCAGAAGAGGGTGTGTGAGTGTGTGTGTGTGTGTGTGAGAGTGAGTGTTTTTATGAACATTTTGTATAAATTCTCAGATGTGTGTTTTTGTTTGTATATGTTGCAGAGGATATTTGGAAATGATTCTGTGAAGTTCTAAAACCAGTTCTAATACTTTATGACGAAGACTGTGTGTGTGTGTGTGTGTGTGTGTGTGTGTGTGTGTGTGTGTGTGTGTGTGTGTGTGTGTGTGTGTGTGTGTGTGTGTGTGTGTGTGCGCGCGCGCACGTGTGCGTGTGTGTGTGTGTGTGCACAAAATGCCTGAATGAGAAAATCTTTTTGAATCACATTCCTGGTCAGTGTTGACCATTACACTGGGCTCAGCTCTGGCGCACGGCTGACCAAACCATTTACACTAAAAGTAAAGGTGCTTCAAGTGGTTTTCTTAAAGGATGTCATAGAAGAACCACTTTGGGAGAACCATAAAGAACCAAATGTTTGTGATAGAGATGTGTGTGAAGAACATCAGGTACATCAAGTGCAGGTCCTTTACACCGGTACACTCAACCCTGATCCTGTAGGCACCCCTACCCTGCATGTTTTAGAGCAGTGTTTCTCAGGTCCGGTCCTGGAGACATCTCTCCCCTCCATATATTAAAGCAGCAGTTCTCAACCCTGGTCCTAGAGGCACCACTACCCTCCACATATTACAGCAGCGTTTTCTCAACCCTGCTCCTAACGACGTCACGTGCGATGCTCCAAAAGCATTCTCCCTCCGATGCATGTGAAGACAACCGTCGCCTCTTTTCAAACTGGGGAGCCAGCTCCCTCGGACGACCGTGCTGGTTCCCAGTTCCAATACAAAAACGTGACGGGGGGGAGAGAGCGCCATCCACCCACCCAAAGAGAGCATGGCCAGTTTTGCTCTCACAGACTCCGGCTGCCGATGGCAAACACCGTGACCGACGCAGCGATCCTGGAATCCTAGTGCTACGGCAGTGGACCACGGAGCCGCAGTGAAGAGCTTCTCCTGTGGAACCAGTTATTGCGAAATAAAGTCAACACTGCTGGACAGAGGTGTCCGATACGCACACTCCGTGGGTCTTTGAGCTGTGACCGTTATGAAGGAAAAGTCCGTTGCTGCTGTCCACACTTTCCTGCACTCCGTTCACTCTTTTTTTTTTTCTACTGAAGACTGTTGTTAGATGAAGCATCTCACCTCTTTGGGGATTTTATTGTGTGTATTAAAGCTTGGGCTTCTACTGCAGGTGGAATTCTGGTCTAACCACTATTTCTGGGAGATACTTTTACATACTGGGGTTTAAAAATGTGTGTCTGAAAGCTTATCAAGCTACCAAAGGTATGATGTTACCACTGATTTGTTTGGTTTTGGGCATTTTAGGATACAGTGGTTACAATAACACTGTCGAATGTTTTTGGAATCGCCGTTGAACAGGTTTAGCCTGCAGCTGAAGTAGGGCTGACCAGTAGGACATCATGACCGTTGGCAAATTGCCTGCCATCTAGACTATTCTGACCAAGCCAGTCACCGTCGTTGGCAGTGGTGTTGTGAACAAGAAGCCTAGATTGCTGCAGAGTGCAGTGACACTGACACGGTGGGAGTATGTTGGTGTGTGCTGCGCTAGTACGAGTGTATCCAGCAGTGATTCTGGAGTGTTTGAACCCCCGAGAACAGTCCACCAACCAGAAATGTCCAGCCAGAAGCGTCCTGTGAGCAGCGTCCTGTGAGGACCAGAGGACGACCAACGCACAAACTGTGCGGAAAGAGTGTCTAATAGAGTGGACAGTGAGTGGACACGGTGTTTAAACAATCCAGCAGCACTGCGGATCCACTGGTACCAGCGCAACACACACTAACACCACCACCACCACCATGTCAGTGTGACTGCAGTGTAGTAGCTGCTCTGTGGGGGTCCTGTGGGGTCCTGAATTACTCCTACTGGCTACTGCAGGTCATATACGCACACAGTAGGTCAAATAGCCTTAGTGTACGAAGACTGAAGCCTGATTGAGGCTTTGAAAACCTTTGGGATTATGAAGTTGTTTTGTTTTCTGAAGAAGTTTACATTGTTTGAAATGCTGTACGATGGCATTGTGAGTTTGTATATATATTTCTGAGGATAATCTTTTTGTGCTGAGGAATAAATGAGTTTAAAGCCCCGTAAATCTGCTCCATATTTATTTGTGCTTGTCTGTGATGAATCGCTCGTACATAAATATGCATTGGAGTACACGTCTACCACTGAAGACAACAGCCCTTTTTCCATCGCATGGTACCTGCACTATTCCACTCGGATCTACTCGCTTTCTGGTACCCGGTCCCCTGAAAATGCTGCTGGTGACGTTGCGAAACTGGTTTCAAGATTTCAAATGGTCAGTCAGTCAGTCATGGTCATCCGCTCTGTGCTTAATAGGGTCACAGTGGATCTAGAACCCACCTGGAGTCATCAGGCACAAGGCAGATATAGCAACCTGACAGGGCAGTAGTCCATCGCACACTCACACCTTGGTCAAGTGAAAGTCCTTTACACCAGCGTTTCTGAAACCTGGTCTTGGAGGCACCCCTACCCTGCGTATTTTAGGGCAGTGTTTCTCAACCACGGTCCTGGAGACACCTATTCTGCATAGTTTACTAACTAATTAGTAAAATGTGCAAGGTAGGGGTACCTGCAGGACCATGCTTGATATGTACCCAACACTGTTTGGACTCCATCACGGGGTACCACACACTGACACCTAGGGGGCAATTTAACATGACTAACTTGCCTATCGTGCTTTTCTGGGAGGTGTGAGGAAACCTGTACGGACACAGGGAGAACGCACCAATCTCCTCAGTGACCTGAGTGGGGAATGAACCCAAAACCAGGTGGATTTTGAACTCCCTGTAGCCGAAGGCTACCACATACAGTGGTGCCGATGAGACCTGCTACGCTGCTGGTGGAACTTGGTGCCCCACACCGATA
>CM067522.1:20611718-20791718 GCA_034509495.1 Acestrorhynchus altus | reverse complement strand
TTGATGTTTTTGGTAGTTTTCTCCTGTGTGTGTGTGTGTGTGTGTGTGTGTGTGTGTGTGTGTGTGGTAGGGCTGCTGGTGTTTTTTCAGTAGGCCTGTGCTGAACTAATTAGTTGCAGCAGTGACAGTCCTCATGTTGACCCTTTCCCTCAGTGACGATACAGACAAGCTTTATTCTAAACTGTCCACTCAGCTGCACTGTCACTGTCACACACACACACACACACACACACATACACACACACACACACACATTCTGCATAACTAACTCTCTGTCAGTTCAGTTCATAGGCAGCTTAAATAACACTGATGCCAAAGCAGACAAACGTTAGTCGTGAACAGTCCCACTTGTGTCTTGGTGGAGACGACCAACGAATCTGGTTCCACCTTTTCTGAACACACATTCCGGTGCTCTGTTCCAACAGGACGGCGCTCGTCCACACACTGCTGCCGTCTCAAGATCTCGTCTTGAAGACACAGATACTACGCCGTGGTCGGTCTCATCTCCAGACCTGTCCCTGATTGAGAATGTGTGGGACGCTATTGGACGCTCTATCAACACTCCACCCCTACCACACCATCTGCAGAACTGAGTGAGAACATTCAAGCTGCATGGGGATGGATCACCACAGGACCATTAGGAACCTCTACACCTCCATGCAGAGACATATTGTCTTTCCTATCATTATCTCATTGATTCCTTTTCTCCTGCATTCATCATGTATCACCATTCCACACACCTCCCCTTTTCCTTCTCCCCAATCTTCTGTTCATCCTCTATCCCATCATCTCTCTCTCACCTCTCTCTTCTTTCTCTCCTTTTCCTCCCCTTACCCCTCCTCTCCCCTGCCTTCACGTTTACTTTAACTTGCTGCAGACGTGTGCATGTGTGTGTGTGTGTGTGTGTGTGTGTGTGTGTGTGTGTGTGTGTGTGTGTGTGTGTGTGTGAGCACAGCGAGAGCAGGTGTGGGGTTATAATTGTTTTCTCTGAGCCTGAGATAATGCATTCAGCTCCTTTTGAATGGACTGTGGCTTCCTTATTAAAGCCCTTTCCTTTAAGACCCCCACTGATTAAAACAGGTGATCAGAAGACCATATGTACCCCAGCTCCTTCAACAGTGTCCCCACCACTGATACCAACACCTGCATCTAACATGGTTACAATGGATTTCCTAGTGTCAGAGCTCCATCCACTACTTTTGGAGGGGATGAGTTGGAATTTTGCAGAGCGATAATGCTCTGGTGGCTGAATACAATCAAATCCACCATCTTGCCTTGAACTAGTGCCAGGGCTGCTTCACAGCCTGTTCATTCTCCTGGAAGAATGGAGTTCTATCAAAACATTTGGGATCTTCAGCTGGTGAGAGTACTTCCAGTCATCAACATCAGTTCCTGACCTCACTACATGTGGCTGAATGCAATCAAATAATGAATAATGAAGCTTTTAAGAACATGTTCCTGCATTAAAGGGTGGCTGGACTTCCTTTGAATGCCCTTGATTTCAGAGTAAATGTTTTTTATCCCTTCTGAGGACTTTTATTCTGAAATTTGTCAGCCAAGATAGAGAGCAAACAGCCCCTCCCCTCTCATTGTCCAGTATCTGGATCAGTGATGTCAGTAGCCCCGCCCCCTGATCAGTCAGCGTCGCAGCACAGGTTGGCCGTGTCTACGTGGACAGAGCAGTAAACATACTGGGCTACGTTGGTATTTAAACTGGGATTGTGGTTTGTTATGGTAGGTGCGTCATCTGTAGGTTTCTCTGATCCTGAATGAAGCCTAGAATACAGCATGTAACTGCCATGAAGTGCGGAACCTCGGGGTCAAAGAGTTATAATCACAATATGGAAACACTTGTGGTGGTGGGTCTGCTGGTTTTGGAGCTGCTTTGCTGCAGCAAATGGAGATCTCTCCATCACAAGACCACAGTGAGATATTTATTGTATCAGAGGGAAGCGAGAGAACGTAGGCGTCTGTACTAACGTCACGGTTCTAGGAAACATCTAACTGACCTCCATCTGTCGATATACTGTAGTTGGAATGGAGATCAGATGTTCACGTCAAATGCACATTTGGTCAATGGGGATAAGCAAAAGAACGAAGGGAAACGGCGAGGCTGGTAGCGATGGGTATGTTCTCCTCAAAGCTGGTTGAAATTGTGAAAACTCATTAAAAATTGGGAGGTGGGAGGTGGGGGTGGGCTTGGGCTGCATTGGTATGCTGAGGGTGCCATCGTGTGCAACCTTGTGTGACATTGGTGGAGGGAAAGCGAGCGATTACATACATTTGACTTAGAGGAGTTATTAGTGTGTTTGGGTGAGCTGCTGGGCAGAGCTTTATCCTCTAATCTTATGTTTTACTCCACTGCCTCCCAGGAGGACACACATAAAAGCCTCAACACAATGCAGACCAAAACGCTTAGATTAAGGACTTTTCCCTCCTCGTTTCTGCGTCTGCTTCACTTTGTATGGAAATGTTGGAGGGGTTTTTATCAGATCGTTTCTCCGAACTCAGTCCAGGAGTCCGAAACGTAATATGATAAGCTTGTTGTCCTCTGGCTGAAGAGGCAGGTCGATATTGCCATGAGTGGCGTGGACTCACTTTCTCCATTCTGGGAGCGGCTGGGGCTTGCTGTCGGACCACATTACGGCCTCTGCAATGCATAACGGACTCCTTTCTCGTTGGAAATCACCTCTTGGACCTCCAGACTGGATACAAGATGAGATACGGTTGGTCATGGAGGTACAGGTTCCGTTCGGACCCGTGCAGCACATTTACACACAGATGTTGCAGCTGGGCCTGAGGGTCCTGCACGCTCATAGGTTGGTGAAGTTGGCGTCCCTGCTGCTCCCTCCGTCTGCCCGATTAGTAGGGGGAATTTAGTGGGAGCCAGAGAAGTGTTACCACCTGGCCGAGACATTCCTGGGGAGTCCTTACTGTGTGTGGGAGCATTGTCCTGCTGCCATTGGCTGTAGGATGTCCTGCACCTCGCTGAGCTGTTAGTGTCCCTCGTATCACTACTCATCACTCCAGCAGTTGGGGAAGTGTGTCGCTCCACAGTAAACAAAGTTGAAGCACTCATCAAGATGCCTCCATACTCTAGCAGAGATGGACCTGGCCATGCCTGCTGGACCACTGAACCGATTCGAAGGACTCTCCTCCGGACGATCGAGGAGACTGAAAGGGACCAACCTCTAGTTGACCGAATGTTTGTGGGCTGGTCTGAAGTAAGATGCCAGTCCAGCCTTGCTTGAACCCTACGGTCATCGGAACAGAACAGAATTTAGAACTTTGAATGTGCGTGTGGAGAACCTTTTAATGGTTCCTCACTGAGGCGGGTCAGATCCCGTCCATGTTTTCACTCCTCTCTATTTTTGGGACTAGTCTTCTCTCTTCACTGTTGCCTCATCCATCGCTTCAACACTGCTTTCTCTGCACTCATTCCTATCCTTCCCTTCCCTCTTCCCCTCTTCCCTGTTCTCTCTCTCTCTCTCTCTCTCTCTGTCTCTCTCTCTCTCTCTCTCCTCTGTCTCTCTCTCTCTCTCTCCTCCTCTCTCTCTCTCTCTCTCTCTGCATTAACTATGACTCTCTGACCTACTTCCCACTGCTGTGGTTGCTGTAGCTGTCATGCATTGGTTTTCATCTCTGCAGTCGTTCTCAGCCTGTTCTCTTCACTTTCTTCATGGCGTCATTCAGGCTTCCAATGTAAATCACCACATTGCTTTAATGTTTCTTTTTCTTTCTTTCTTCTTTCTTTTTCTTTCTTTCTTTCTTTCTTTCTTTCTTTCTTTCTTTCTTTCTTTCTTTCTTTCTTTCTTTCTTTCTTTCTTTTTTGTCTGATTATTTCTTTCATTTTCTTGTTTTTGCTTTCTTTCTTTCATTTCTTTTCATGTCTCATTCTTTTTCATTCTTCTTAATTCTGCTTTCTTTCTTTCTTTCTTTTCTTTCTTTCTTTCTTTCTTTTCTTTCTTTCTTTTCTTTCTTTCTTTCTTTCTTTCTTTTCTTTCATTTCTTCTTTCTCATTCTTTCTTTTCTTTCTTTCTTTCTTTTCATTTTCTTCTTTCTCATTCATTCTTTCTTTCTTTCTTTCTTTCATTTTCTTCTTTCTCATTCATTCTTTCTTTCTTTCTTTCTTTCTTTCTTTCTTTCTTTCTTTCTTTCTTTCTTTCTTTCTTTCTTTCTTTCTTTCTTTCTTCCATCCGTTTCATGTAAGTTTGTTTATTTACTTGTCCATTCATTATTTGCTTGTCCCCCCCTTCCGTCTCCAGGTTATATAAGGGTCCGTGGCTCAGCTCTGCTTACTCACTCTGAATAAAGGGGGGGAAGTTCTGCTCCAGTTTTCCACCGACGACCCCAAAAACTCAGCAGCTCTGACCTGAATAGTTACACTGTGAGAGAACTGCTGAAGATTAATTCAGAAAACTCTCTCTCTCTCTCTCTCACTCACACACACACACACACACACACACACACACACTGGCTGTTAGAGCAGCTCTCCTGTATCTCAGGCTTTTGTTTGTCATAACAGCAGTAAATATTAAATAAACACTGAAAGATAATGAGATTTAATAATTCACCCACATTCCCGCCGTCCTCATGGCTCATCCCGAACACCAGGGAGAGTGGGACCAGTGAGCAGGACCTGAAAAAGAGAGCACCATAATTACAGTGTTGTTCAGGCCTAATTAGGCGATGGTAGAGCTGGTGTGGTGTAGGGGGATTGAGAGGCCCTGTTCGACCCTGCTGTGTGTTGATCTGGGTCATCGAGATCAGCGAGTGTGTGGTTTTATGAGCATCATGAACCCTGAATGTTCCTCCTGCAGCTTTCCAACAAAGGATTGTACCTTCAGGTAGGCGTGTGATGCTGTTATCACTGTACGTGCAGTCGTCTGACAGCAATATATTAATACACTGCGCGCCAGATTACAGAACTCATTTGAATAGTTTGGTGTTTCTACAGCATGTGAAGCCATTAGGAAGTTTAATTTCGCTTATTCAGACGAAGTACGTAAACAATGTTGCATTTTGTAGTTCCATAATCACAGACTGTAGTTCATCTGTTTCTCTGATACTTTATTCTCCTCCTTTCACCCCTGATCTTCAATGATCCAGGACCCCTGAGACTTCACCACAGAGCAGATATGATGTGGGTGGTGGAGTCATTCTCAGCACTGCAGTCACACTGACATGGTGGTGAACAATCATTGTGTGTGTTGTACCCAATGCAGTGGATCCAGATACAGCGAATGCTGCGAGATGTTCCGACCTCAGTGTCACTGCTGGACTGAGAAAAGTCCACCAAATATCCAGCCATAGGAGTTCTGTGGGCAGTGTCTGTGAGCACTGATGAAAGACTAGTGGATGACTAACACAAACTGCAGAAACAGATGAGCTTCTGTCTCTGACTTTACATCTACAAAGGGTGGAGAACCTTACATTAGGAGTGTCTGATAGAGTGGACAGTGAGTGGACACTGTTGTCACTGAGAAAAATGTTATAATTTGATGTGGATCATTTTTTTCTCTTATAAGATAAAAGACTCACTGTTTAGTTGCCGGTTATAATTAGCAATTGTTTGGAATTGATAAAGCTCTAATCCCAGAATCGTCCCCCTCTGTCTGAGGGACAGAACGTGTGACCTGCCACTTTGTAGCAGCTTAAAGTGCTAGTAATCAGGATCAGTCCTTGTCTTGAGTGCGAAGGTATAATAAAACTTTATCTTGTCCAATGGCTTTTCTTTCCTCTCGTAATTTCTTTTCTCAGTGATGGCTGATGTTCCGTGCCGTGTAACTGAGCTCTGCTGTTGAACAACATGGCAGGGTTCTTTATCTCTGCTGCTCAAATGTCAAAGCTAGTACTTATAGTCTTAATTGACTAAATAGTTATCGGCTTGTTTGTGCGCGTGAGTCACGAGAACAAATTAATTTCCTGTGGGAGGCGCCAAAGTCAATGCCGCCATGCCTTCCGCCCGCTTTGGGGAAAGCGAGAAGAATAGTATTTCTCATTTGGCTGGCTCGGTGGAATCCAACACTGATGAGAATTGGAGTGGATCATTATATGGCCACAGTTGATCAGGGCCAGTCTGAGGCAACTCGTGTGATATGATGGAGTCCTCTTCATCCTCCAGTGAGCTCCTCAAGGCCCTGAACCACAATGAATGAACAGGAGCAGAACGAATGAATGCATGAACTGTGAAAATATTGTATTCAGGACAAACCTGGGGCAGTTTTTGTACGTTTGGTCGTGAATATTTCTGTTGGGTTGTTTGTGTTTGATTAATTTTCAGGGCTAAGGTTTTGGGTAGTTTAGTGTTAGGTTAGGGAGTAAGTTTGGGGTTAAGGTTAGGGTAAGTTTAGGGGTTAAGGTTAGATGAAGTTTAGTGTTAAGGTTAGGGTAAGTTTAATTCAGTAAGGTTAGGGTAAGGATTTGGGGTTAAGGTTAGGGGTAAGTTTAGGGTTAAGGTTTGAGTAAGTTTAGTGTTGAGTTAGAGGTGAGTTTAGTGTTAAGGTTGAGATGAGATTTAGGGTTAAGGTTAGGGTGGGATTTAGGGTTAAGTTTGGGAGTAAGTTTAGGGAGTTAGGTTTGGGTAAGTTTGAGTGTTAAGGTTAGGGTTAGGTTTGGTGTTAAGGTTTAGGGTTCATGTTTGGATTTAGGGTTAAGGTTGGGTAAGTTTAGGGTTAAGGTTAGGGTAAGTTTAGGGTTAAGGTTAGGGTAAGTTTAGTTTAGGGTAAGTTTAGTTTAAGGTTAGGGTTAAGTTTAGGGTTAAGGTTAGGGTAAGTTTAGGTTAGGGTAAGTTTAGTGTTAAGGTTAGGATTGGTTGTGGTGTTAAGGTTAGGAGTAGAGTTTAGTGTTAAGGTTGAGGCCAAGTTTGGTGGTAAGGTTGGGGTAAGTTTGGGAGGGTTAAGGATTGCAGGGTAAGTTTAGTGTTACCAAGGTTAGGGTAAGTTTAGTGTTGAGGTTAGGGTAAGTTTAGTGTTAAGGTTAGGGTAAGTTTAGGGTTAAGATTAAGGTTAGGGTAAGTTTAGTTTGAGGTCAGAGTTAGGATAAAGAGTTAGGTTAAGGTTGGGAATTGAAGTTTGGTGTTAAAGATTAAGTTTGGGATTAAGTTTAGGGTTAAAGTTAGAGTAAGTTTAGTGTTAAGATTAAGGTTAGGTTAAGTTAAGTTTAAGGTCAGAGTTAGGATAAAGTTAGGTTTAGGTTAGGGTAAGTTTAGTGTTAAGATTAAGTTTAGTGTTAAGATTAAGTTTAGGATTAGTTTAGGATTAAGTTTGGGTTAAGTTTGAGTTAAAGGTTAGAGGTAAGTTTAGTGTTAAGATTGGGTCAGAGTTAGGATAAGGAATTAGGTTAAAGGTTGGGTTAAGAGATGAGTTTAGTGTTGGGTTAGGGTGGGTTTAGTGTTAAGGTTGGGGTAAGTTTGGTGTTAAGGTTGGGGTAAGTTTGGGGTTAAGATTAAGGTTAGGGTAAGTTTAGTTTGAGGTCAGAGTTAGGATAAAGTTAGGTTAGGTTAGGGTAAGTTTAGTGTTAAGATTAAGTTTAGTGTTAAAATTAAGTTTAGGATTAAGTTTAGGATTAAGTTTAGGTTAAGTTTAGGTTAAAGTTAGAGTAAGTTTAGTGTTAAGATTAAGGTCAGAGTTAGGATAAAGTTAGGTTAAGGTTAAGGTTAGGGTAAGTTTAGTGTTAAGATTAAGTTTAGGTTAAGGTTAAGTTTAGGTTAAGTTAAGGTTAGGATTAAGTTTAGGTTAGGTTTAGGTTAAGTTTAGGTTAAAGTTAGAGTAAGTTTAGTGTTAAGATTAAGTTTAGGTTTAGGTTAAGTTTAGGTTAAGTTAAGGTTTGGGTTAAGGTTTAGTGTTAAGATTAAGTTTAGGATTAAGTTTAGGTCAAGTCTGGAGGAAGGGTTAAATAATGTAATTACACTGTTTGCTTAAAAAGTTTGGTGTTGAAATCATGTAATTTTTCGTGTCTGGGTTGCGTCAGTAAATCGTCACTCGTGAACAAACTCCTCCTGAAACCAGGCTTTAACAGACGTTGGTTTCTGTTTGTCAGTTTTTGAAATTCAGTCCATTTTAAATCGGACAAATTAACTGGTGTTTGTGTCAATTTCACTTTTCATTGAAGACCAAAACAGCCTTTGAACACGAGGACGACTAAATGAAACCGAGTGTAAACGAGCTGAATCGGAGAGTCGGGTTATTTGAGAGGGAGACGTTCACATCAATACGGAGAAGGTTGTATTTTTTGAGGTCTGCGGTTTTCAGAGTCTTCCAGCAGGAACCCTGGAGTAGAACATTTCACACCGTTTACTCTCCTGTGCTCCGGCTGCTGGAACTTTAGAGTGGTTTGTTATTAGGGCTGCAATTCAATTCCGACTTGCACACCGTAATTGATTTGGCAATAAAACTCGCATTCTAAAGCCTGGCTGCGTCTGCTGGGCGTCTGAAGTGCAGTCACTGATCTGCCTTTAACTTTCCCCTCCAGCGTTCCCTCGTTTTCGGCCTTGTTGCGAACTCTGCGGCTGTAAAACGCGGTGCAGGAATCTGTGGGGTGAGGGAGGGACGAGGGTCTATGGGGGGATTTTGTGGTCAGGGCTGAGAGTTTGACACTAATGTTCTCTGACTGACTAAAATTTCATAGTGGATTGGGTCCCTGACTGCACCATGGTCCTCAGACTGGCTGGTTCTGGAATGGTCACTGCAAAGCCTGGAGTTTGAGGCCTGATGTACACCTTAACACCATATGGAGAAAGGATTGGGACACCTACACCTATAGCAGCTTTTATGACACCCAGTAGAGAAGTGAACGGTGGTCTACAGCTTCCACTCTTCTGTGTCAGGACACTGTTTGGACGCCCTCTGTCCTAATAGCTGGTATCTCCTCTTTTGGCGAAAATAATGTGAATTAGATGTTTCCTAGAACCCTCTACCCTCTCTGACATTGACTGGAAGACAGATGTTCCCACTCCTCCATGCGGAATTCTTTCAGCTCTGTCTTTGTACAGACGCTCTTCCGTTCTCCTCAAGCCCCCTCTGATACAATAAATAACTCATAGGGGTTTCTATGATGGAGAGATCTCCAGACCCTGCTGCAGCAAAGCTGCTCCAAACCATCACACTTCCACCACCATGCTTCACAGCTGGTATGAGGTTCTTGAGCAAAGCTGTGTGTTCTGTTTCTGTGCCCAAATAATCCAACTTGGGATTCATCTGTCCAAAGCACATTGTTCCAGAAGTCCTGCTCTTTGTCTAGATGTTCTCTGGAGAACTTTAGTCTTGACCCTGGTGTTTTTCTTGACAGCTTTTTTTGTTTGATCTGATTGATGGTAGATGCTGCACTTTGACATCACCTATAAGTCTGTAGGTCTCTCATGAACATTTTACAATTGTTGGATCTTCTTTAGTCATCTTGTGGTTCTGGTCTTGGGCTAAGCTTGCTAGGATGACCTGACCTGTGCATGTGAGCAGTTCTAAATGTTCTCCACTTGTAAATGATGTTCCGGACAGTGGAACGGCTGATTTCTAACTGTTCTGAGATCTTTTTAAACCCCTTCTCAGACTCATCTACAACCTTCTTCCTGAAGGTCTCACAGAGCTCGTTGGATCTGGTCACGGTGATCCCACTCCAACAATCACGAGCAAACCAGACTAATGTCTGAGACCTCCAAAGTCTCCACCTGATTCTAATTTCAGGTATTAGTGGCAATAAATGGGGTCTTCTCAGTTCTTGAGAACTGGTTGAGAGCATCAACCAGCTTTCCCAGCTTGCGTGGCAGGAGAATCGAACCCCAGTCTAGCAGAGGATGAGCACTGTGACCTAGAACACTATACCAACTGCAGTGGGTTTTCACTGTACTTCATTTTTTATGGGCAGCCAGACCTTTCATTTTTTCTTTCTGCTGTAACTTTTGTAATCTTCTCCCAAAGTCATTTATTATGGAGAGTGTATTTTTATTGCCTTATTTTTCTTATTTTTAGTGCCACACACACACACACACACACACACACACACACACACACACACACACACACACACAAACAACAGCTGTGGAGAAACACGAGGGGTGATGATAATTTGGTCTAGATGAGTGCTCTCCTCTTGCTAATTGGAATATATTACCTTTCATGTTTGTGCTGAAGTTTATGCACAGTCCTCGCTCGCCATGCAGGGGAGGAGGAACCAGCTTCACATGAAGAACCCCCCGCACTTGCTTTGGCGTCCTTTTCACCAAAGTGTTCCGTGTTTCGTTCCCATTCATTACACGGCAGTTCTTGGAAAGTCCAGACAGCTTTGGGCGGCGAGCCGGTTCCTCTCTGAAAGCTCCGTCTTTCATTCCAGATTGTTGAATTGCATTTCGGTTTCAATTAATAGGCCGAATCTTCGCTCTGAGATAATAGAGAGACTGAAGCCGTCTCACGGAGGAAATGGACGGAGATTGACTTGCGTATCTATGACATACTCCAGCAGGCAGTGCTTGTAAGTAGAAGCTGAATTCATTAAATCTCGACGGTTAATGGAAGCACATCACTGTGAGCGGACGCTCTCCATCAGTCTGAGAAAGCAGAGCTTCAACCAGAAACTATACGGTGAAACAATCAGAAGCTCTGAGATCCAAACCATGCAGACCAGACATCTGTCTGTGGACCTGCTGAGCAAAGCAGTGATCTATACTTCTCCTGTCCCTGCAGTGGCCACTTTATTAGAAACCGATACCTTGTGGTTTACAGACACGGGCCACTTTATTGGAAACCCCTACCTTCTGCTTCCATACACTGGCCACTTTATTGGAAACCCTACCTTGTGTTTCCAGACAGTGGCCACTTTATTGGAAACCCCTACCTTGTGCTTATAGACACTGGCCACTTTATTGGGAAACCCTACTGTAGTGCTTACACACACTGGCCACTTTATTGGAAACCCCTACCTTGTGCTTACACACACTGGCCACTTTATTAGAAACCCCTACCTTGTGCTTTCATAGACTGGCCACTTTATTAGAAACCCCTACCTTGTGCTTACACACACTGGCCACTTTATTGGAAACCCTACCTTGTGTTTCCAGACACTGGCACTTTATTGGAAACCCCTACCTTGTGTTTCCAGACACTGGCCACTTTATTGGAAACTCGTACTTTGCACGTTCACACACAGGCCACTTTATTAGAAACACTTGTGTTTCCACTCACTGGCCATTTTATTAGAAATATGTATTCTATATGTCCACTTCACTCCTTCTTGCTGTTATTTTTATAATGATCACAATGTCAGAGAAAGTGACTTTTCATGGCCCTTTAATATAAAACACGTTTTCACTCTTAGATTTATCAAGAACCCTTTACGAGACTCCGAGCGATACCTTGAAAAAGAACCCTTTGCTTATCTGTCTGATGTGTGTTTTTGTTTCGCGCTGAAGCTTCATTTCTGGCCTTGACCTCTAACACACAATTTGCAGTTGAGCTGGAGTGTGTGTGGAAGCTCCAGACAGGCTGGAGAAGGTGCTGGAATGGAAGTGTTTACTAGGCAGGTTTGAGATGCTGTTCACGTCGCACTGGTTGGGCCCGGGTCACCACGCTGCCCTCGCTGATGTATGGGACTTCTGTTGCAAAGCGCATCAGACACTGCTCAGGAGATGTGAACTCTGCCTGCCTCTCTCTCTCTCTCTCTCTCTCTCTCTCTGTTTGTCTTTTTGTTGTCTTGCCCATCAAAGTTTGGACACACCTACACTCTTCAACCCATGGTCCATTTTTATCAGACACAGCAGTGCTGCTGGAGTGTTTAAACCCCTCAGTGTCCCTGCTGGACTGAGAACAGTCCACCAACCAGAAACATCCATCCGACAGCATCCTGTGAGCAGCGTCCTGTGAGCGCCGATGAAGGACTAGACGACCAACACAAACTGTGCAGAAACAGATGAGCTTCTGTCTCTGTCTTTACATCTACAAGGTGGAGACACTCAGTAGGAGTGTCTGATAGAGTGGACAGTGAGTGGACACAGGATTTAAACACACTGTTCTCCAGGCAGTTTTGTGAAACCACCCATCTAAAGATCTGAGGAGCAGAAACACGCGTCTAAAGCTCAGCTCTCTGGAATTTTAATTGGTTACTCTCAGGACCAGTTGTGTTTGTTCTGCCTTAGAGGTAGCGCTGCCTCCAGAACCACTTTGTGGAGGGATTTAGGACACAAACCTCTGTCCCTCTCTCCATCGGTTGTGTTTCTCCAGCCTTCCTGTGATATTTGCATTTTCAAATTTCGTGAGAACCTGGTGGATGACTTTGGAGAGACGATAACCGAGCAGGTGTCCCAATACTTTTGTCCATATTCGCCGGCGAGAGAGGCCGTGTTCGACGGGGTCTTTCTCTAATTGCTGATAATAGTCCTCCTCGAACTGTGTGCTCTTCAGCTTCGGGCGAAGTTAGAAACTGCTGCCAGAGCGACAGATGGTCCAGGGTGTAATATGTCACAGTCATCACTCCAGGTCAGTCACACGTCCACTGAGGGTCATGGCTCACTGACCCTTTGTTTTCTTCTGCTGTGTTTGATATTTGTGGGCGATCACAGAGCTCATTAACGTCTGCCTCCAGACAGACTTTAAGCCTAATTTGAATTTTACCCACTGGCATTGATTTACTGGGACCCTGCAGTTCTGCTGATCTCTAACTGTATTAATATTTCATCAGGTTGAACACACACACACACACACACACACACACACACACACACACACGCAAAGTGTACAGCGTTCCTCTCTAAGGATGCCTGATCAAAGCTATTCCCTTTAGGAGGCGGTTAAATAATTCGAGACGTCTCTTAATTGGTGGGTGTTACACTTCAAACACACGGAGGTGGAAACTGGCGTTTTATCGACGTTCGCTCCGTTGCACTCGTTCTCGCCCCTGCAGGTAGTGTCTTCAGCTGTTCACGATGGAGTCGTTTTATCAGGGAGGGGGTCGAGTAATGACATTTGTACAGGATTTGACTGACTGAGTTGTATATATGGGTAAACATGAGGTGTCCCAAAGTTTGTGGACACCTCTTTGATTGAATGCGTTCAGCTAATTTAAGTTCCAATACAATAGGACTCTCTGGGGCAGATGAACAAACACGAGCCCGCTGGCACCATGTCTAATGCCAGGTGTGGACTAGAGGGGTATAAAGCCCCCCAGCATTGAGCTGTGGAGCAGAACTGTGTTCTCTGGAATGATGGCGCTCCAGCCAATACTTCTGGGAGGAGTTTTATCTCAGACTATAAAACTCATTTTAGATTCATACTGGAATAAAACCACTTCAGTATTTATCAGACTATAAAATGATGCTCATTTTAGATTCATACTGGAATAAAACCACTTCATTATTAGACTATAAAACTATGCTCATTTTAGATTCATACTGGAATAAAACCACTTCAGTATTAGACTATAAAACTATGCTCATTTTAGATTCATACTGGAATAAAACCACTTCATTATTCATACTGGATTAGCTTCATGCCAAATTTATAGCTACCAGACTTCAGATTCATTCCTCCACAAATATCAGACCACCTGCAGATTCATACTGGAGTTCACTGGCTCCACACTGATTGCTGTTCGACTGTTAAAACTACATGTTGTTCTCTAATTGTGTCAGAGAAAATTGTGAATCTGGAATCAATAATGACTTAAATGACTGTAGCGTCACCCCGGGGAACCGCTGACGCTCTAACAAGGCTTTCTATGATCCTCTCAGGGCAGGTGCAGCCGGTCCCTCGGGGAGTGTAAGAGATTAGACACAGTGACTACAGCTGTAATTGGTATCATTTAAAAAGGCTGCTGGTCATTTAGAGAGGTATGAGGATAAGTACAGGTCTGTTAGTGCGTTACTGTGTGTGTGTGTGTGTGTGTGTGTGTGTGTGTGTGTGTGTGTGTGAGAGAGAGAGAGAGACAGAGAGAGAGAGAGAGAGAGAGAGAAACATAATCTCACATAGAAATAATATAGAAAACCTAGATTAGGATTAGGTGTAGATTAAATTGTAGGATAAATTTATGTTTGGCATAGATTATAGTTGGTGTAGATTAGGATTAAGTTTAGTTGTATTTTAAGGTGTAAATTAAGGTAAGGTTAAGATGTGGTTTAGGTATAGATTAATGTTTAGGTTTAGGTGTAGATTAATGTGTAGATTTAGGTATAGATTAAGGTGTAGGTTTAGGTGTAGATTAAGGTGTAGGTTTAGGTGTAAATTAAGGTTAGGTTTAGGTGTAGATTAAGGTGTAGGTTTAGGTGGATATTAAGGTTAGGTTTAGGTGTATATTAAGGTTAGGTTTAGGTGTAGATTAAGGTTTAGGTTTAGGTATAGATTAAGGTGTAGGTGTAGGTGTAGGTTTAGGTGTAGATTAAGGTGTAGGTTTAGGTGTAGATTAAGGTGTAGGTTTAGGTGTAGGTTTAGGTGTAGATTAAGGTGTAGGTTTAGGTGTAGGTTTAGGTGTAGATTAAGGTGTAGGTTTAGGTGTAGATTAAGGTTTTGATATGTTTTCACTCTGTCTGCTGTTTATTAATAATAATTGTAATTAAAACACTTGAATGGCTTTATTATTCTACTGCTCAGTGTTCCGATCCTTAATATGAGCTTTTAGGAGATGCTTTCACAGTACTGTATAAAACAGTATGTAAACAAAGCATGCCAAAGAAAACGAGAGAGAGAGAGAGAGAGAGAGAGAGAGAGAGAGAGAGAGAGAGAGCGAGAGCGAGAGCGAGCGGGAGAAAGAGAGAGAGAGAGAAATTCCCCCGCAGCAGGCTGTGAAGGCTTAGTGAACATGTGGTGGAGAATGTTAATGGAATTCTAGCTCAGTGGCAGGGATTTTCCATTCTATCCCTTAGAGTACACACACACATACACACACACACACACACACACACACACACACACACACACACACACACCACACACACACGGTACTACATAAATATAACAGCAGGGAGACACAGACATGCAGACAATAGAGTGTAAAAGCTGCAGCAGGAGGACACACACACACACACACACACACACACACACACACACACACACACACACACACTGAGCGTGACCAAACACAACACCACAAAACTCTGATAAAGGAGGTGGTTAAGGGGCAGCAAATCCATTCCATCAAACTGCGCTCCATACACTCTTAAACCTGCCGTCCAAACGCAGCAGAGCGTCTCTGGACTGATAGAATCTCATTTTTAACTTCACATGATCTCAGTTTTTAGATGAGTTATGGACCCTCAAGTTCATTGTGAGGGTTTATGCACCAAAACACTCATTTTCCACCTCTCTTTAAGTCTTCTGACTCAGGCTGTTGTGTTGGTAGCATCATGTTCAAGTGAAGTATGCCACAGAGAAGAGTTCAAGAGGGGTTGCATCATAGGGCTTGATGCAGAAGAAGCCACACACCAGCGTCATGAAGGAGCTGGGAGACCTACACAAACCACAGAGAGGGAGAACCGACCGATTGTCTAACGTAACTCCTTCTTGCTGGCCTTCACTGAGACCATCAGACTCTTCAACGGATCAGGAATGTGGTGGCAGCTGGTCTTCAGTGTTCCCAAGTTTGGCCAGGTAACTCCTCTGCACCATTCCTTCACACAGCTTCTTGGCAGCTAAACATCAGATTCCAGAACCTGGCCTACAAAGCCAAAAATGCCTCTTCTCTGTACATGATTTTAATGGTCAAAACCCGATCTGTACCAGGAAGAAGCATCAAATACAACCCGTCTGGACCCCACATCCCTTTAGATGCTCACCTCACGACTTACGGGACCTTCAGAGATCTTGTGAGTCTGTGGCTCAGAAAAATGGATTCAGAGACCTAAAGCTTATGTTTGCTAATATGGATCCTGGAGCGGCTGAAATAAGGGTGAGAGGTTTCAGAGCTGGAGTTGGCTGCTTGGTGGTAGGAACATGGAAGAGTCCTCTCTTGGAGATCGATACAGGGGTCTAATCAGGCTTTTGATATTATGATATATATATGCTGTCATTTTACTTTTTGCCAGATTTGCAGGATGTTTTGATGGTTTGATATTCTTTATGGGAGACAGTCACATGTTTGCTGTTTGTATGAATTTGACCATCTTTTGACTATAAATCTTGTTAGAAATCGATCATCTAGTGTTTCTGAGACTGAAAATGCATCATTTGATGGTATTTTATAGCAAAAAAGATTATATTGATATGGATATTTATCATTCAAATGACAAGTTATTTACATTAGTTGTCAATATTATAATATTATTATTATTGATTTTTAAATTATTATTATTATTATTATTACTATTATTATGATGATTATTATTATTGTTATTATTAATAATATGTGTGCATCTTAATAATATAATTATTATTATTACAATAATCATGATGATTATGATGGTGGTGATTATGATTATTATTATTAGTATTAATAATACCCATCATTATAATAATAATAATAATAATAATAATAATAACAACAACAACAACAACAATAGTAATAATAATAATAATAATAATATTATTATTATTATTATTATTAATGATGATAATTATTATTATTATTATTATTATTATTATTATTATTATTATTACTGGCTTATTATGATTATAATATTGATGATTATTATTGTTATTATTATTATTATGTAATAACAATAATATAATTATTATTATTTAATAGTATGATGATTATGATGATGATGATTATTATTATTAATAATAATAATCATCATCATCATCATCATAATCATCACACATCATTATAATAATAATAATAATAACAACAACAACAATAATAATAATAATAATAATAATAATAATAATATCACTATTATTATGATTACAATGATGATAGTTATTATTATTATTATTGTATTATTAATAATAATAATAATAATAATATGTAATAGTAGTAGTTATAGCCTCAGGACTCTGGGAATTTAGATGAGTCATAACCCTGCCCTCCTTTTCTTTTGTGAGCCGTTTTCCCAAGTGGATTTTAGCTGTTTTCCGAGTTGGATTTCTTAGTAACTCTGGAGTCTTTAGGTTACTCTGATGTTGAGTTATGAAGCCTAGAACACCGTCAGTGTGCAAGCGTTGGGTTTAAGGAGTTCATTAGAAACTGTGTTTTTGATACTATGAATAATTGCCTGCACTTAGAGCGAGAGGCGTTGATCCTTCTCGGGCCTTTAACTGTAGCCGTTCAGAACAGAGACAAAACCATTTCCTTCACGGAGGCCGCTGGACTCACTTCCTGACCTGGATTCTCCAACCATCTGGAACTGAATCCCAGAAATAACAGTGAATAAACTCCCCTTCGCCGACGTCGCATTCACCTCAGGTGTGTTACATCAGAGCGCTCACCTTCTGGAGCCGGTCCAAATATTTACAGACAGAAAGAGGCGCTCGGTGGCAGGAGGAGCGTGGGTGCTGCCGGGCAGCTCCGGCTCGACAAACCTGCTCCTAAACATCAGAATAAACAACTCAGCAGTATGGCTCATCTCGGCCTGCGCTGTTTACACCAATTAAACAGCGGCGTGAAGACCAAAGCCACAGCATCGCCTCATAAAACACACACACTGCATCCTAATTAGAGGACGCAGCACACGACACACACACACACACACACACACACACACACACACACACACACACACACACACACATTCAGAGGCACTAATAGACTCCAAAGCTTCCTCTATTCACAAATTCCACATGCTAATGAGTTGTCTTTAATTGAATGTCCTCTCTGGACGCTGTTTTTTCACCGATTATGGCTTGTTGTTATTGCGTTCATGTCGGAGCTATCGGGCATAACGTGTAGAAAAGCAATGTTTAGTGTATTGCCTGAGGCAGGTTATCTGTATTGTTCTAGATACTTCATAAATGTCCTTTCAACCAGTTATTCAATGGTTAGGAACCCAGGAGTGTTTAAACCCCTCAGTGTCACTGCTGGACTGAGAACAGTTTGACAACCAGAAATGTCCAGCCGACAACGTCCTGTGAGCACTGATGAAGGACTAGAGGACGACCAACACAAACTGTGCAGAACCAGATGAGCTTCTGTCTCTGACTTTACATCTACAAGGTGGAGACACTAGATAGGAGTGTCTAGAGAGGACAGTGAGTGGACACAGTGTTTAAACACCCTTTCCAAAATCCCATCTGTGGTCTTTTCGTTACAGTAAAAAGGGACAAATTAGATTCAAAACAGGGTGCTGCTTTGTAGTTTCAACCCATAATCTATATTCAGATCCATGGACACCAGGGGGACAGTGTTCGTCCTGAAAAGCGGACTGTCCAAGGTGGAAGAGAACAACCCTGCGGGAGCTAGGTCTTACTAAGTCGTGGCCAAGAACCCCGAACCATGTGACTGCACTGTGTCGTTCCACAGAAATGGCCGAGATGGCATAAGAGGGGATCAGGAATTGCATCCACTGGGTCTGGAGACGTCCAGAGGCTCTGTGGTCTGGAAGGGTCATGTTCTCCCCTCCATTGTGTTTTACTTCAACTCCGGTTCATCGTTTAGACCTTCGGAAGCAAACCGTCTGCAGACGACCGGCATTAAATGCAAAAACCCTTATCAATGGTTCATTAATTAATATGTGTATCAGCGCCTTTGGCTCACTGCACTAATAAACATTCCGCTCCCCTGCTGCTCACTCAGCTGCCATAATTATAAATTACATTTAAAGCTCGGCGGTGTTTAATGCGGTTTACGTTTGCCGCTAATGTTCAATAATGTTTTAATTACACACTCACGGAAGGGGATGAATAAATCACGCTGCGCCGTTTTCCAGCTGCGATCCTGGACAGAAATGATGGTCAGAACTTTAATGAGGATTGATAACCTTGTGCTGCTTAATATTGTTCAAGGCCTTCCCAAGGCTAATGGAGGTCCTTCTCCTGTTTCACTCATTTCGCTCAATGTGACTCTGTGTCCTTGAAGCATGTCCATGGGTGTGTGTCCACATAATGCCCAGTCCATGGCCTGCAGTGGTCAGCTCCATGAGACCGTTAAAGGCGTAGCTCAGCCGTGCATACTCATTTTGAGGGCAATTCAACAGCTGTAATAACCGAGCCGTGTTTTGTCTGATTGGGTGTGTTCACGTGCACTCAATAATCCAATAGTGGCAGGAAATCAGACTTTGTCAATCCGATCGACACGTTTACGTGATCAGATAATAGGAAAAGTCCAGGTTTACATGAGTCTGGCAATAATTAGACTCCTCTTTATTAGATTAGACCTTCAGAGCATCTGGGAAAAGTCCAGGTTTACATGAGTCAGGCAGTGATTGGATTTGTATTTTGCAACCAGCCAATAGAAGAACATGAACGTGGCAGCTACTCAAGCTGTCTTTGTGAAGGTACTCGAGCCATTATAGGTATGGGTTTGGACTCCTCTACCTCGATTAGTCTTCCAGCAGCTCTACAGACTCTTACTGGTAACGAGTAGAGTCGACCCAGTAAAGCACTACAGGTGACAGAAGACCAAATGAACTTTTTAGTATTTCGCGTTGTGTATTTGCTCTCCAGGACCAGAGAGACTGTCAGAAACAACTATATAATCCTGTTTCCCGTCAGCTCGAATCGGTTTAGCACGTCCAAAATGACAAGCGAGCTCCGAGACTGACGTCGAGTAAATTGCCTTTGTGAAAGTGTGGGCGTGAGCGCTGCTGAAGAGCAGGAGGGGAGCAGCTCGATGTCATTCAGAAATCAGCTCACATCTCATGAAGGCCTTGGATGGTGTTTCGGTTGTGGTACTGAGCATAGATCCTGTAATGTGGTGTGTTTGTGTGCGTTGTATGATGTCAAACAAAGTGATTATTGTCCACCAGAGACAGGGACAGGACTCAATGGGTCGGCTCAATGGTCAGGACCCCACAGGACCACCACAGAGCAGGTGTTATGAGGGCGGTGGGGCATTCTGACATGGAGGTGGTGTGTTAGTGCATGTCGCACTGGTTTGATTGGCTCAGACACAGCAGCGCTGCTGGGAAGCATGTCTGGACCCAACGCTGGCCGTTTTATACCTCGAGCTACTTTAGAACGATGTCTGTTGACCAGAAGTCCTATTAAATCTAACGCTGAAGTGTTCAACTCCGTTCACTGATTTTAAATTGGCTTATTTTGTGGGAGAAAGGTCACATTCTGAATGTCAGTGCACTCCGACCGACACTGTGGCACATATACCGTACATAAGCTACACCAGTATACCAATACCAGTATACCAGTACAAACACACACAGTATGCACTCAGGACCGAACAGTGTAACTATACCCTTAAAAGGTGCAACATGGTCCTCAAGGTCCAATAAATGGAGAATATGATATATATGACAGTGATGTTCCCGAACTGAGGACGTACTCTCGATGTTAGCACCAACAGACAGTCCAGAACCTTTTATTCTGAGAGTGGACGGTGTGACAGAACCAACTGAATGAGGACTAACAAGCATTTTCTACGAATATTTCTGTTCTAAAGATTTTAGTTCGACTGCCGTGCAGTCACCATTTTTAGTTGGTGGTGAAAAGTGAATAATCTTTAAGGGAATAGTGATTAGGGGGATAGGGGAAGGGAATAGTGAGAAGAACAGTGAATCCTGGAATAGTGAGTAAGGGAATGGTGATTAGGGGACTAGTGATTATAGTGGTATGTCCAATATCACCACTGGTGATAATCGTGAATATGTTGCTAGTTGTTAGTGAACAGTAGAATGGTGGTTAGGGAAACTGTCAGTAGAGGAATAGTGAAAAGGAGAATAGTGATAGTGAACAGTGATCTCTCTCTGTTTCTTTGAAGTACGTGTCGCTACGTCCTAATGAGGAGCTTGCAGAAGGGATACAGTACTACTCGGCAAACTCATTCCAGACTTGTTCTCCTCCCGGATTCTTCATTTTTAATTTCACGAGAAGCCCCTCGGCTCTCTTAACGTGAAATGCTGTTTGGCACAAAGCCCCTCAAAATCTTTCAAAACTATTCCTTAATTACCCACTTAAACCCATGCCCCCCCGTCCACCCTGTCCCGTCCCTCGTCCCTCGTCTATAAACAACCCTGCTGTTTCATTAATTCTCTCTCTCTCTCTCTCTCTCTCTCTCTCTCTCTCTCGCTCTGCACTTCCTCCTCAGTGTGACTGAAAGTCACCTGTGACCCCCCCCTTAAAGAGCATTAGGACCACCTGTTAGAGGGTATTTGGCGCACCTGTTGGGGGCGTGCCTCGTCTGCCAGCCGTCACTCTGATGAACAGTGACAGCTCGGCCGGTCTGGGGCGTGTCTCATTAGTGCCAGGCCCAAATTCCATCTGTCATTTGACCCTTTTACCGTCCAGCTGCCTGTTTCTGATGGCCCGGATGGCACTTCGCCAGGTCGGCACTCATCAGTCGGGATGAATGGATGTGATGAATGGATCTCGAGGACCAACAAACAAACAAACAAACACATAAACAAACAGAATAGAAGTACCCTTAAGTCTGAATACACACGGTGTCACATCGTTGCACGGACTGGGACCGGATAAGTCTGGGATATTAATTACAACCGGAAACTATGTACAGAATATGGACAAAAGTATTGGGACACTGGCTCGTTCACTGTTTCTCCTGAAATCAAGGGTATTAAAAAGAGCTGATCCTGCTTTTGTTGGAGTAGCTACTAGACTTTTGAGCGTTGCTGTGAGGATTTGATTGTACTCTCAAGGTTAATGAGGTCACAGAGTTTCATGAGTATCAGAGGGGGTGGAATGGTGGACCTGTGTACCTCATTGAACAGCCCGGCTTATCATTTAATGATGCCGCAAATGAAAGGGGAGCTGTTTGGAATGTTCAAACGGAGAACTGCATTCCAATTTCCCGATATAGAGCGGAATCAATTACCAAAGTGACAGGAAATGACCTCACCGAACTCCTTTGAAGTGTAAAGAGGGAGGGGGGGATTAGTCAGGATAAGGAATAGAGGAAAACAGGGGGTGGAAAAAGCAAGTGTAAGGAAACGGAGGAACCGAGAGAGAGAGAGAGAGAGAGAGAGAGAGAGCATGCTTGGTTATTATATTTAATACTGTATCTTTCTCCTCTTTCATCTTTAATCTATCTGATCTCAGGCATCTCTTAAACTCTCTTTACCCCCTGCTCTCTCCAGCAGCCCCCATTAAATATACAATACATCAGCTCACATCACACACTTCAGCAGAGTGATCGACGTAAAGGCCCAGAGGATCAAACAGTTTAACTCAATCGCTGTCCTCTGAGACCACTTCAAACTGGTTACGGGACGAGGAGGCCGCCTGCGTTTCCCCCGCTATCACTCCTCCAACGTTTCAGTGAAGACTGACGCAGGAGAAGGTCTGTGGTTTACAGCCTTCAAAAAGCCAAAAACCCGGCAACACTATAATCACAATAGTAACGATTCGTTTTTCATTTGAATGTAGGTTTGTGATATAGTCTCACACACACACAGAAATATTTCTATGGAATTTTTTTTTATTTTGCAGCCAGTTAATCAGGACGAATTTGACTTTCTGTTTAGCGAAACACTTTGAGAATTTTTACATTAAGACAGGAATCTGATAACCGAGACCCAATAAACCCAAAGAGTCATGAAAGATGCACACAAATCACAACAGGCTCTTGATTCAGATAACTATTCTGACACCAGATATTTGAGAATTGAACGAAAATCCTCGGACTAGTTCACAAAAGTACGTTTTGCATATTATGCAAATTAGTTTTAAAAAGTGGGCGGAGCACTTGAGTAGTGGATGCTTTTACCAATTGAAGTTCTGCCCATGAGTGACCGATTCTATTACATGCATTTGGGTAATCAGATAAAGGGAAAACTCCATGAACAGTGATGAATGTGACAGGAGGAAGCTGCTGTCCCTGCTCGGTGGTCGTCCCCTGATCAGGGACAGCTGCAACCTGACTGCTGGGAAGAGCAGGTTTTGCATATTATGCAAACGAGTGGGCGGATTTACTACCAGGTGAAGCTTTGCACCTCTATGGATGATTTGTTTTATGGGAGAAATGGAATTTGGAGATAGACGAATATGAAAAATCCACAATTACAAATATCACAACGGTGATAACGTTACAATTCTGACATATAATCGGGCAGCAGCTGGAGAGGAACTAAGGAAGACATACTTAAATTAGTCGATTAGTCGAATAATAGTCAATAAATTAATTGATTAGACATCTGTCGTTCTTATCTCCCTCTCTCTCCCTCTCTATCTCTCACTGCGTTCAGCGTGATGAAGCATTCAGTCCTCTTTGTCTTTAATCTGTGAAAGGCCCTGCTCTATCAGAGTAGATGCCTAATTAAAAGGGTGTCTTATCCCACCTAGAAACCCACCCTGAATACAAAGAGCTTTGAAGGCATGAGGCTGGTAGTGGGCACCTCTAAACGTTTAACATTAAGGCGGAAAAAAAGGGTCTGTTTCCTCCTTTGAAGCTGCGCTTCTCCTTTGAAGTGTGTATTTGTGATATTTGTGGTGATATATAAATACATCATCAAACAGCGTTGAATCATCTATTCATCTTCTAACCCAGGTCTACAGCCTACACAGAATCACTGGGCTGTTATCAAGGGAGGAATAGCCCCCCTAGACAGGACCCCACTCCATTGGTACCATACGCACTCATTCATACTGAGTGTGGATCGAACCTACAAGCCCAGATGTCTGCATTCTAAAACCATAAGGTGCTACAAGAGGTTCTTTGAGGGATTCCAATAAAAGAACCTCCTTTTTCCCCTCAAAGAACAATATGGCGCCTTTAATTGCCTACAGTTCTTTAAATAGACTGTTATCCATCTGTTTCTCTGATACTTTATTCTCCTCCTTTCACCCTGATCTTCAATGATCAGGACCCCACAGGACCACCACAGAGCAGCTATGATGTGGGTGGTGGGTCGTTCTCAGCACTGCAGTCACACTGACATGGTGGTGGTGTGTCAGTGTGTGTTGCCCTGGCACAAGTGGATCAGACGCAGCAGTGCTGCTGGAGTGTTTAAACACTGTGTCCACTCACTGTCCACTCTATTAGACACTCCTACCGAGTGTCTCCACCTTGTAGATGTAAAGTCAGAGACAGAAGCTCATTTCATCTGGTCATCCTCTAATGTTGGTCTTTGATCAAGACGCTTCCCACCCATCTTGGCGATTTTGCTCATTGTTCCATACTGTGTGTGTGTGTGTGTGTGTGTGTGTGTGTGTGTGTGTGTGTGGAATGCATGGATGAGTTAATTGTGAAGAACTGACATTTCTATGTGCAGTGCTAATGGTGATGCTTTTGAGCTGAATGCAATCAAATCCTCACAGCAATGCTCCAAAATCTCGCAGAAAGCCTTCCCTGGAGAGTAGAGACAGTTACTCCAACAAAACCAAGATAAACTCCTTTTTATACTCTTGGCTTCAGAAGAAACGATGAATGAGCTGGTGTCCCAATACTTTTGTCCACACTGGGTCAGCTGACATTAAAGGCCAGCTGAGGCTATTTTGGTTCACAAGGTCCAGACCAAACTAGGTGTGAAAGCACACAAAGTCTCTGAATCAATCGCCAACGACACGTTGGGTAAGAGCTGAATTCCCTGACTGAAGCAGGTCTTCAGAAGGTGTGGGAGATGGGTATGGATTGCAGGGAGTGTCTGCCTCGGAGGCACAGCTTCTGAAAGGTGTATTCATTTCGAAACCCCCTGAAGCGCTGGTGGGAGGAGGTGTGTGTGTCACTCCGGTGCTTCTTTCTTGTCTTCCCAGTGCGTTGCACTGACTGTGCAGCATTATTATTCCTTGGCTCACGGTAGCGATTTGCCTGGTTTGGTGGGAAAGCTGTTTAGATCCTAGGAGCCGTTCAGAGAACCGAGCCCAGCCTCCTGAAATCAGTCCCAGTCCCATTTCACTGTTTATTCATAGCTGAATGGATGTCATGGTCAAGGTAGAATGAACGTTGAATCAACGTTCAGTTTTGAATAGTATTGCAACCTTTCAATCTGAAGGTTTTCGTTAAACGTTTTCGCAACCATTTAACATTAACCGTTGTGCCAACCTCATTATTTCACTGGTTATGTGACTCCTCCCCCCCATTGTTTATCCCCATCTGCAGGTTAGATCTCACAATGAAGGGCTGTGGTGTTGACAGGGGTCAAACATATGTCCAGCAAGCGGTTAGACAGTCACTCCACCCTAGAGCTGTGATGGCATGTACATTTCTGTACCCTCTGGAGTGGCCCTACGGTCTAACTGCTGTTCATCAAAGGTGAAGAGGTTATACGTATGAATCACAGGAAGCACTCTGCACTCTATAAATAAAAGTGTATATAGGAGACAGTCACACGTTCCAGATATTGTTACTTTCAGGAGATCATAACTCGAATTTGTCTTAGTTTATAATTTATATCTCAGAAATCCTGTTGGACATTGATCATCCAGGGTGTTTCTGAGCTGAAAATGCAGGAATTGACTGATTTGTACATATATAGCTACTGTATATAAGGGTGTAGATTTAGCATGGAGAGAGGGGACGCGTCCCCAACAATTTCCAGTGATTACTGAATTGTCCCCACCAGTAATTTGATCCAAGGGTGTATAATTAGCTTGGATGAATTGACATGTCCCCACCAATATCCAGCAAATGCTCCCCACCAATAGCTTGTTCCCTTCTCTTCACCTTCCCCTCTCGCTGATCAGTCGGAGTCTGTATGCAGGTTGATCATGTCCCCGTGTCCTGTCTGTAGGTTACTCTGATCCTCAGTGATGTTTAAAAGACATTTCTTCAGTTTTATGTGTTTAGTGAGATCCCCTCCACCTCTCCTTTTCAGGATAATCATCCCTCTCTCTCTCTCACAGTATGAATTTCACCCACTGGAGAAACTAAAGTATGCTCAGACTGTCCATTTATGATTTGATGGACACACACCGTTTCTTGTGGGAGCGCACACTCTCGGTAGGAAAGAAGCTAAAAGTGGTGCTCTCTCTCTCTCTCTCTCTCTCTCTCTCTCGTTCTGGTTGGTTCTGTGTTGCTGTGTGGTTGAGGGAAATGTCAAATGGAGACAGTGAACAAGCTATGAGATGCAGCTCAGAAGGTGCAAAACAACAACACCAGTGCTTTTCCTCGCCTGCTGCAGACGCAGGCTTTATTCCACGACAGAGCGTATTTTTGGAGGAGCTACAGCAGGTAACATGAAGTGATCAAAATGTGCAACACCTCCTCCATTGATACATCCCTCCTATGGTTTGTTATATAAATCGCTCCCATTGCCATGAAATATTCATGCACACTAAGGTGACCTTGTACATGTGACCACCTTTTCTTTGCTTTACATTCTACAGGCGATCAAAGCCCATGTGGCCTGCTGGTTTAGAAGAATGCTTCCCAGTTCATTTATTCTTTTCCCTTTGAATCTTCAATCCTGTACCCAGTCCAGTTACTGGCAGCTAATTAAAATACTGAAGGGATTGCCCACCTATTGGGACCACCAAACAAAGATTATGAAATCCAGGGCTGGAAATTGGATTGAAGACCACTCTAATTATTATGTGAGTCATCAGTCGTTATGTGACTCCTCCCCCTTAATTTGTTAATTGTTTGTCTCCATCTGCAGGTTAGATCTCCCCCTTTCCCCCTTTAACAAGGTGCTTCCTATTCCTAGATTACTCACAATGGAGGGGTGTGGTGTGCCACTGGCCGCAGGACCTCATTAACCTAACCTGACCTGTTGGACGGTCAAAGTGCCTGTAATGAAGACCAAAGGTGATCACCAAACCTTCTGGACATGTGATGCATGACTACCAACCACTGATATTGGTGCTGACCACTGTGGCTGCACACACGGATTCATTGGTCATGTCAACCAAGACAAAATTCGGACACGTCACTGAAGATGACCTGCTGTCATTCTGAGGGAGTCCATGAGAGTCTGTTACGGCACCTTTGCCGTCTTTGGCGTTGTTGATGTGGTGTTTAGGGCAGTCGTCGCAACGGCCTGCATGCGTGTAATCCTGTATTCTGGAGCCTTGTGCCGATGGTGCTCGATGACTTACTGAGGACATTCTTGACCAAGTTAAGATACAGATAAGTATAAAAAGTGTAGGCCAAAACCCCAAATGTGACATCTGACCCTGACCCGAGGCCAACAAGTACTTGAAATCTGAACATCTGAACTTGACCCAGCCTGACGTAAATTGTCGGGTCCCACGGGACAAATATTTCACGCTCCAGTGTGAACGGCCTTATCATGCGGAACCCTTCTGCTAACAACCTTTCAAGAAGATCCCAGATCAGCTCTCCCTCCCTGAAAGGTAGCGGTCTTGCCCTGCATCATCCCAACCCAGGCTTATCTGCCACCTGTCCACAGAGAAGCCTGAAACTGTCCATCATGCAGTGACCCTAGGTCGGTCCGGCCCGCTATCTGCTCTTATCAGAGGTGCTGAAGTGTAGCAGACACAGATAACATGGCGGCGGGCAGGATGACTTAACCCCGCTTTCTGATCCGACAGCGAGGAGTTTCGAGAGTCTGACAGGCTCTAACCAGGAGGTGCCTCTTCTGCCCCCTGAGACAGTAGATGAGATAGATGGAGACATTTATGTTTAAAGGAGATTAGACTCAGAACCAAACTCAGCTTAGATTGATGTAAGATAGGTGCTGAATCTGTAGAAGTCAGGTCAACATCAGGCTATGACGGGGTTTGGTTTGTAGCTATTTGAAGTTCTGAATATCATGGAAATGAACATAAATTCCATAGTTTGCTCAAGTTTTTACCTTTTAGAACCTTAACATCAGTTTTATGGGGTGTTTTCATAGTTTGACATACTTTCATTTACCAAAACATTAGAAAGTATTTATAGGTATAAAGATATTTATAATAATAGATTCATCAAAATACTTTAAATATAATATGATAATCAAAAACCAAATATAATAAAAAAACAACTTGAATGTCATTTATGTATCTATCAGTATTTTCCCTTTTCAGGACTTTTATTGTGAAATATGAACACTGTGAGCAACGAAAGAGAGCAAACAGCTCCTTATTTTCCTCTGTAACTCAATATCTGGGTCAGTGATGTCATCAGCCCCGCCCCCTCTCTCTGATCAGTCAGAGTCTGTATGCAGGTTGAGCAAGTTCACGTGGACAGAGCAGTAAACATGCACTGGAAGCTCCTTTGGAATTTAAACTGGGATTTAGGTCACGGTTAGATGACTGCAATGCGCATCCACAATCAAGTGTGTATGAAAAGGAAAGCCTTGGCTTTTAAGACTTACGTTTGAAGGACACATTGACGGATCTTAAGGACGTTATGACCGAGGGAAACACGGTGGGGGGGGGGGAGTGGAAAGAGAGATAGAGAGAGAATGAAAGAATGAATGAATTAATAAAGGAAGGAAGGAAGGAAGGAAGTGGAGATTAATCACCACACTTATGAGCCAGCACCATGTGAAAGAGATACACCAGGGAGAGAGAAAGGCCAGGAAGAAGGCAGGGCGAGAGACATGAGAAAACCAATTAGACTGAAGAAAAAGGGGAGGGGGGAGTGTGAGGAAGGAGAGAGAGAGAGAGAGAGAGAGAGAGAGAGAGAGAGAGAAAGAGAGGAAAACCCACTGCTGGATGGAGGGAAGGTTGTGCCTCATCTGTCTGTCTGGCACACATTCTGCTACGGTCTCCATATTGCACATTGTCTCAGTACACCTGGGTACTCTTACACTCATCTTCTCTTCCATACCTCACGCACATTATCATTATCTGTCTTTCACTTTTCTCTCAACACACACAGACACACGGTTGTAGCTGATAATACAGCTTGCTCCTAACTAAACCCCTAGCGACCTACTGTCACTGCTGGAGCAAAACCTCCAGGCTCCGAAACAGCGACTTCCAGATGACAGAAGGAATGTTGTCTACTGCATGCATACTGCTGCAGTCCCCTTTACATTCAATTCAGTTCGACTTCATTGTCATAATGAGGGGGGTCACCTCACTGTGCAGATTCCTAGGCCACTAGGGGGTTCTTTTCTGTTCCGTCGACCGGGGTGGGGGTGTCCCTGTTCGTTTTGTTCATTCAGTGGTTTCGCTTTCAGATCACAGTCCGGGAGAGGGGCTTGTTCTTACATTCTGGGCTTGTTCAGCACTAATGCTATAATCTGAGGGTTGCAGGTTTGAATCCCAGGTCATGCTGGGTGGTGCGCTCTCTATCCTTTGTATCTCCTCAGCCTTTGTATCAGAGATGGGGACCCATCAGAGCGTGACCGACCGTCCTTACACTCCTAGTGTCAGGAGCTTCCTATGTAAAAGGGGGAGAGGGCTAGTGGGGTCCAGGAAATGGCACTTTCAAATGAATGGGAAATTTTTGGGTAAAAGAAAATATATTTAATGTGTACTTACTTGTTTGGTGTTTCACCTGTTGAGGCACCATCTCCAGAGGCTGGATGGATTCACAGTCATCCTGGGAGGGTGGCGCTAGCCTGTGAATAAAGACAAAAATATAAGGGAGTTTATAGAGGTATACTTACCAGGGGATTGTGTTTTAATGGTTAGATGGGAAGATGTGCTGTAGATATGTCTGATTATGATGAAGAAAAATTGATGAACCAATAACCAATGTCTTCTTCATTTTTCCCAGAGCTGGGAATTTAAAGGGGTGCCAGAAAAGAGTCTGGATGCTTGTCCTCCTTCCTACTTGAGGGATGGTGAGCAAAGCCAAGCCGTACTTGATCCTCAAAGGACTCTTGGTACACATCGATTTTGTGATTCATCAAATTGTGATTCCTTTTGGTCGTTGTCTTGATGCATGACCCACATTGTCAGAGTCAACTCATGGACAGATGTCCTCACGTCCTTTAGAAGTTTCTGGTATAATTCAGAAGCTCTCCTGATCCGGATGCAGCAAAACAGACCCAAACCATGATACTACCACCACCATGTTTCACAGATGGGATCAGAGTTTTTATGCTGGAATGCAGCTCCTTTCTTCTCTTTTGAACTAGCCACACCTGTGGCACTAATCTCGGCCTGAATACACTGGTATCGTTCACTCAGATCTTCATCGTATCCACAGTGAACTTCACTGGCTCTGAGCCTGTTGGCAATCAGGACTTTACTGGAACTCTTTAATGTACTGCACGACCATGTACTGTATCTCAAGCTCAATGCTAAGCTGCTATGTCCATATTTCATCATGTGCTTACTTCCTTGTAGGTGTGTTTTAGCTCAGCATTGCAGGAAACGTGCATATGGTCCATGATCTGGTCTATTCATTCAAAACTATCAGCTAAGAGACTTTCCTTGGTGGAGAAGTCTGCCCACCGCCAGTTGTGGAGCTTTCAACACGGTTGAGGTGTTTGTTTACTGCCAGCTTTTGAACTTTCACCACAGGTTGGGAGTTTCGCTTGCCAGCTGTCGAGGGATTTCAGCCTCATCCTGAGAAACATGTCTCCTGGCATCTGAGGAACTGCACGTGTGTGTGGTGTATATACTGAAATTGCAGAACCACAGCCTTGTCATTGGGGAACCAGCCTTTTGACTGGAAGGTTGCTGGTTCAATTCCCTGAACTGGCAGGAAATGACTGAAGTATACTTATCTCCCCAGCTTCACCGTGGATAGGGCTGCCCACCACCCTGGACATGTGGGCTTACTGCCCCCTAGTGTGTGACATACACTGTGTGGGTTAAATGCAGAGGACAAATTCTATGTGCACTATATTTTCAACTATTTTGCAACACCATTGCAACCAGCTGAGATCCCTCAGTCAGCTCCTAGTAACACCATACATTGAACCCTTAGCAACACAATTGCAACCATCTGGCTGACCATAAACCCATTTACCAAACACTTAGCAACCACATTGCAACCACGTAGAACCAATAAAATTCTTCTTTACTAAATTGTGATTAAAAAGAGTAAGCTCACTGGACTGAATGGGAGTTCGGTGAGCATTATGCAACCAAGCAACCAGTGGACACATCTCTGGAGAATGGTGAAGGTACAGGATCTTCTTAGACCTGTATGTTGAAGCCCAGAGGCATTTAGGACGAGTGTGTGGCTTTGTGTGTGCAAATGTAGATTCGGAGTGATGCTGAGGCACCTGGGTGCTTTAGTAGTGATGTATGTGCAGAATGGGGTGCAGTGACAGGTACACCGGCTCCCCTTTAAAAACCATCAGGAGAGATTAGGAACAGGCTGATCTGTTGCTCCTCGGTGCCCACAGGAAATGAAGAGGAGGTCTATGAAGAGCATGACTGCTATGGAAGGTAATCCGCTTTCAAAAGTGGGCAGAATAATCGACATGAGCAGGAGCGGAGGCGTGGAAGTGGTTTTGTAATGTTTGTTTATGGATCAATTTTTCACCTGCGATGAAGCCGTTGGTAAAAATGCTTAACAGGACACAAGTCTTCACGGCCTTCCTCTGATGGTGGGCGTGGCTATGTTGACAGATGGACATTCAAGGACATGATTAGGCCATAAAATTCAATTATGTATCTGGACTTCTGAGGTTAGTGCAGTTATAACAAAAAAAGAAATAAACAAGAAAAGTGGATTTCTTTTTCTTTTGGGCAGAAGAATCGGTTCCCATTTCCAGACGGTTGCTACAGTGATGCTATGTGGTTGCTATGGTGTTACAGGTGGTTTTTATGTCACTGCTAAATGGCTACTTTGGTGTTGCTATATGGAGTGGTGAGGTGGTTGCAAGGTAGTTGCAGATGTGCAAATGCACACACATCTTATTCAGTCCCTGTAGATGGTTACTGCCAATAGAATAGGACTCTCTGGAACAGATGGACCAGCATATACTAGGATAGGGTAGGATAGAACTTTATTGATCCCTTGGGAGGGTTCCCTCGGGGAAATTAAGGTTCCATCCGCAGCATAAGTACAGAAGAAGTAGAAGATAACACTATATAAGTATAAAGAATATATAATATAGAAACTATATTACAATATATAATATACAATATATATAAATAGTGCAATGGCACTAAATGGCACCATGCCCAATGCCAGGTGTGGGTTTGGTGGCTATACAGCCCACCTGCATTGAGCTGTAGAGCAGTTGAACTGAATCATTGTGACCCATCCAGTATCATTCGGGAAGGATGAGCTGGTGATGAGGAGCGGCGGTGACCATTCAACATCACCACCGCGTCTTTAAGTGGGTTTTCTTTAGAATACACCCAGTGAGGCAGGGATGACTATTTGAACCCCCAAATTAAAATTCACTGCATATCTACATAAAGTCTCGAGAGAATTTTTTAATTGTAGTGTTATTTTATGGTTGACTGTGTGAAAGTGCAGCAGAGACACAAGCCCGTGCAGAAGCTTTAGATTAGTTTTCCGCCGTTGTGGTTCTATAGTGAAGAAACAGTCATATGTAAAGGTTTGTTTTATGGTAATGCAGTAGACCTTTGGGAAATGTGTCGAGGGGCTGTATGTAGCGGCGTTTGAAGTCATGTCTTCGCACGCTGAACACATTTCTAATCTGCTCTGCAACCATTTCTCAAACAGACTGGAGCAGAAAGGCCTCCGTTCGTTTGCGTGTTGGCTCCTATGGGGACGAAAAGCTTTACCCAATGTATGCACACTGTAAGTCCACTACCTGCGGAGAACCGAGCGAATGTGCCTGTACTGCTGTGCAGCTGCACACTGAACTGGAACAGCTGCAGACGCTCCGAGCTTTCCCTCTCAGCCCACGCTTCAGTGGGTCAAGACAAAACTCATACAGCACTCTCACACACATCCTTCATACCAACCGCCAGAGCATGATGCGTGAGACTGAATGGACTTAGACAGGTTGTGGACTTTGACTTGGATGTGCACAGAACGGTAGGAGGTCCTTAAGTACAGAGAAAGAGCAGCACAGTAAGGTACAGATAAAAGGCAAAGTTATAGGACTATGATCAGGAATTTCTGTTTCTTAATACTGCGTTTCTTAAGGTTCTGTTCCAGAACATTCCACCCCAGTTGCACCCAAAAGGAATCATACTGTCTTGGAGTCTCTCAGAATGTCTTGATGGAGATGACCAACTCATTTGAGTGTGGAGGCACAACAGTCAATGACCAAGATCAATGCATCACATGTCCACAAGACCTGGTCATGGTGTGGGTGCAATTTTGTACGATACCAGATTACCTTTGATCTTCATTACAGGCACTTTGGCAGCCCAGCGTTATGTTAATGAGGTTCTGCAACCAGTAGTCCTACCTTTCCTGAACACACTCTCCAATGCTCTATTCCAACAGTACCACTCTCGTCCACACACTGCTGCTGTCTCAAGATCTCACCTTGAAGACACAGATACTACGCCGTGGTCGGTCTCGTCTACAGACCTGTCCCTGATTGAAAATGTGTGGGATGCTATTGGACGCTCTATCAACACTCCACCCCTACCACACCATCTGCAGAACTGAGTGAGAACATTCAAGCTGCATGGAATGGATCATCACAGGACACCATTAGGAACCTGTACAACTCCATGCAGAGACGTCTGGCATGTTGCATTAAACTCAATGCCTGAGAGACACGACTTCTGTATGAGTAGATCAATAAATATTACCCATATCATCATTTTTTTTTCCCCTTATCTTCCTTCTCAATAGTGCTGCAATCCCACACTTCCTTCCTACTGCTGTGGGGGGTATTATATGGGTTGGGTCCATTGGTCCACCTGAACACATCATTGACCAGTGCCACTACATTTCATTGTTTGGTGATCATTTGCAGCCTTTCATGGATTCGGTCCCAAGTTGTCCAGAATTGGTTCTGTTATGTATTCCTGGTACACACGGATTGAGGAATTCCCACACATCTTCTAAAATGGAATCTCCCAGACTCACAATTTGCTGAAAATGGTGTCCCAGCTGCTCCCATAAACGCTCGATTAGTGATAAATCTGGTGAGCCTCAGGCCAAGGAAGTGTTGCAAAGTATGGCAGAGACATTCCTGGGAAACCAGCACTGTGTGTGGTAGCATTATCCTGAAAATTCCTCCCTGCCATGGTAGGAAATATTGTAGGATGTCCTGAACATATCGTTGAGCTGTTAGTGTCCCTCATGTAACTACTAGGGGTGATCGACTGTCCTATGTGATGGCTCCCCAGATCATCACAACAGCAGGATTGAAATGATCTCCACAAGACCTCAATGCTTAAACTTGACTCCCAAACAGAATGTGGAGTCATTGATAAAGATACGGTTCCAGTTCATAGCAGTCAAGGTTTCTTGTCTTCGACACCACTTCAAATGATGGTGACAGTGGTTTGGTCATCAAAATGTCCATTCTGCTTCTCTCAGTCCAGTGTTTTGCTCACTCTTAAAGTCTGTCAACTGGACAAAAAGTCTTTGAATGCATCGCAGAGGCACAATCTCTCACCAATCGGTACACTACCAAAAAGTAGATGAAAGCCTTTTTATAGGGCAGTGGGGCATTTTATGCCCTCTTATGCCAAAACCCAGTATCTAATCAGACCACGTCTGCAGTCATTTACAATTCATACTGAGTTCTGCAGCAACTCTATCTGCTTATGAGTGTATATAGACAATATATAGCCTAAGTACAACTGACTGTTTACCTGAAGGTTTAACCTAAACTGACCCTATTATCTCAAGATTGGTGAAGCTTCACTTTAGATTCAACTCAAATAAAACTCGGAATTCCTTTTTCCTTCCAGAATTCCAACTTTTGCCTTTGCCCTTGTTGAAGTGCTAAAACACTGCGGAACCGCAACTCAATCAGTATTCCCCTTGGTGCAGGCGGGGAAGTTGCCGCTGCAGCAGGAGCGAGCTGGACTGAATTATGTAAGACTGTCAGTGACTGAGTAGAAACAGGCGTTAGTGTAGCTACATGCCAGACCCTGTAGTTCCAGCTGGTACTGTCACAGACCATTGCCTTGAGTAAATGGCCAGAGGGGCTGATCTGCAAACACACGACTGCTTTGATACGGCAATGACCGGCACCAAAGAGTTTAACGATGGACAACCCAATCAGTGACAGTTAATAACCTACAGCCATCATTTAAGCACCAGGACTCATTTGCATAAAAGCATTTTAACAAGAAGATCAGTGAGAGTTAGTGGAGTGTGGATCATTTTAAATAACCGAGCAGTGACTTTTTCATCGCTCAGGGCTGTTTCGGAAAACACCTCGGGGCTTTAAGCAACATCCGACAAGGGGACCGTTGCCCACCTCAGTGCTATTATAATGAACGTAAAAACAATTTGTGTTTTAATCTGATCAGGCTTTTAAAGAGCAACACCAGCATTCTTTTTGCACTGCCTCGTTTTCAGCACTCGTTGGGCTTCTGGAGGAATGGCCGCCGGTCATTGTGATGTAATGATAAACGGGTCACTTTATAGAAAGACGATACTCAAAATGGCTTAACGTTGGCTAGCTAAGTTACTCGTAACTGATTATGGCCAACAGTGAATCATCACTACCGTGGCGTAATCATCCCGGTGCTCAACTAAAATCACTACTGCAGTGTTATCCAACTACGACCTTCGTTTATAATTGTTCGCATCCGTCGTCTGGAATTGCCCTTTGACATCATTTCACGTGAATGTTGCTACACTTCATAAGGTCGAGGCTTGTTTAGTCCAAGCAGTGAATGAAGCTCTTGGAAATGCTTATATGAAGTGTAGGTTGAGTCCCAGGTCTTCATCTTCTGACAGCCTGCAACACTTTATCTGAACACTTTTTTCCACATTAGATGGATTTTTGTGGCCTCGCTTCTGAAAACATCTCAGAATGCTGATATTTTTCCTGGTTTAAGCCTCTCTAAAAACGGCCTGCGGAACAGGAGCCAGATGGATCCCGTCTAGCAGATGCTGTTGTGTGTTTCCCTGCTGTTTTTCTCGCCGCAACACTTCCCTTCATAACTCTGCAGAATTGATCAGTTTGGGGAGCTCGGCTGCATCCCACATCGCTGCCCTGAAAACCGGACTACGGTCAATCCTCCTATCTGAAGCTCCAGATGGGCTGCGTCGTCCACCCAGTGATGGGATGTTGGGTAGAACGGAGTGTGCTGATAGGCTGATCTGGCCAAGACCGTGGTAAAGCTCCGCACTAAAGCCCCTGCTCCATAGCCAGACCCAACAAAGCTGCTGGCTACTCAACACAGCTGGAGCTCAGGAAGTTTCTTTTTGTCCACAAAAGAGCCATCTGGGGCCTTGAAAACAGGCTGAGGGGATGCGTGGTCTAGAGTTTTGACCAAGCTCATGCTCCCACTGCAGATATCGTTGCTGCTATTCGGTCTTTTAAAAAGCTGCCAGAAAAAAAGCCTTTGGAGCAATGCCAGAGAGAACCTTTTAATTATATGTTGCTCAAGAAACAACTTGAACCATCATAAACTTCAGAAGCAGGAAAAATGGTATGCAATGGTCAGTACCTACAAAAGTATTCCAACAAAGCACAACTGGTGAACCAGCACCAGGGTCATGGGTGCCTGAGGCTCACACATATGGGGAGCAAATATTACACTTATTATTATTATAATAATTCATCCATTAATACTAATAATTTGCTCATAATCTCTATATACTTGGGGCCTCAGTGAGGACCACCGACTTTTATTTGGTGCTCATGTGAGCATGAACTCATAATACAATTGAGTTTAATGTTCTATTGTTTACATTCAATATTTGAAACCCTTTAGAACATTCCTCAAAAATATCACTGTCTTCTATTTTCAAACCCCATGAACCCATTTGAGTAACATATTTAAACATGTGGACATTTTCATTTGAACTTTATTGAGAGATGGAGGTGATATAACTAAACACACAACTGCAGAAATTTCTTTTAAACATCATTTATAAAACATGATTAATAGAAATGTAATTTTCTTGTGAGGAAAAATGTCAGACCCCCCCTAAACCCTAATAGCTGGTATTTCTGAAATAACTGTAATTTGTAATGATAATTTACCCTTGAAAGCAAGGGTTTCCTCCTCGTTCACCTCCCTTGAAAATCAAACTTTCAAATGTATTCAATGCAACAAGAACAGTTAACCTGGATTTGGACTTTTGAAAACGCCCTTAAATTGGTGAAGAACCTGTACATTGTCTTCTTTAAACCTTTTAAAGGTTCTTCACATATAGATCTCTTCTACAAAAACTGCTAAGAAGAACTTGTCTTAGTTTTGTAATAATACTCTTACCATTTTATGTTCTGTGACATTTTTACTCATCATATTATATTTAGACTGAATTTCAAATCGTGGACCTCGCTGGTTGCCATCGGCAGCAGGAGTCTGGGAGAGTAAAATTGGCCATTATTGGTGGGTAGATGGCGCTCTTTCCCCACATTACATCCTGTGCAGTGCTGACTGGCACAGGCATATGATAGTCATTATATTGGAGCTGGGGGCCCTGACACTTTCCTCCGAGTGCATTGGCTGCCCAGCAATGATGCAATGGCTGCAGTTTGAAAAGAAGCGACGACTGGTTCATATGAATTGGAGGAGGCATTTGCTCGTGGTTGGTGTAGCCACCAGTGATTCCATCACACCATGTGGGAGACTGGGGTTCGATTCCCAGTTTGGAAAAGTATGCTGTGCTACACCAATAAGTGTAGAGTCCTTGTGTGTGACTCCTAACATTACTCTGGCCCTCCTCTGTAATATGAGTAACCTTGTAAGTCATTCTGGATGAGGTGGGGTTGTAATGATGTTGGATAATCATTCTTTTCAAATTGGGATAAAATTTAAACATTAAATATTCATATTTACGTTCATATTTCAGAGATACAAAGTTGAGCCCTTTCAAAAACCAAGAAATTTTGTCTGCATAAGCAATCATGGCCCAATCTAGTTTGGAGCATTTAACATTCCCAAAATCATTAATATGTGCTTCGGAATGTCTGGGTCTTATTAGGACAATATCCGATTTCCTAATTTTCCGGATTTGTCATGAATGCAATGCAATTTTGTCTTTAATTTAATGCCAAGTTGACATGAAATAAATACAGTTTTCCCTGAAACGAATCCCATGTCCTTTTGTTGAGAACAATGATTTCAGGACTGTTTTGGCTGCCCTCGTTTAGTGAAAGGCAATCCTCATAGCAGGGATGCATTAGAGGCAATTTAGCTCCCTCCACTTATTCACAAATTGACTCGGCTCACAGAATAAGAGCCTCCTGGATGTTCGTACAATTGAATCTCCGGGCTGTAATGGGCACGGTGCATTTCTATTTACATAAAGAGGACTATAATATAGGGGTCGATTCAGGACTAGTTTCAGAAATTATTTCATACAGCGTTCCAACCTTGAAGGCACTGCAGAGCAAAACAAATAAAACATAGGCTTTTAAACCATTCAGACTATAAAAGCCTCATCCTTTAAAGCAGCAAATTGGGAGAAATGCTTAATTATAATTCAGTATTAAGAGTTGGGATGATGCTAATTTGCCCCTCTATGTGACTTAAAGGGCCCATGTCCTCCTTTGCTTGCTTGTCCATTGGCAAGAAGATAAAATGTGTGAATGTAATGATGGCATGTGTAAGAATATTAGACCGAAAGGATGAGTTTATTGGGGAAAACTGTACAGCAAAAAGGAGGCTGTAAGTCTCTGTTGGGCCTCAAGTCTGGATACAAGATGAGATATAGTTGGTCATGGGGGTACAGGGGCCATATGCCATCCTGCAGCACATTTACCCACAGCTGGACCTGTAGATCCTGGACACTCGTAGGCTTCTGAACCTGGCGTCCCATAAATGCTTGATTTGGAAGGAAGTATTCCTTGCTGTATGTGGGAGCATTATCCTGCTGAAAAATGCCAGTTGGATGTCGTGCAAATATTGCTGAGCTGCTAACGTCCCTCATATCCCTACTAAGGGTGACCGACTGTTTGTGGACTGTGATAATCAGACCACACCTGTAATCATTTACATATCTGTCTGAGACAGGTAGGTGCTTTTAATAGAGGAAACCTGCCATGTGACTGAAAGATTGCGGGTTTGATTCCCTTAACTGGCAGGACATCACTGGATTGTCCTTGACCACAGCACTTAACTCCCTTACCTCCTGGGTGCCATGGATAGGGCTGCCCACCACTTCGGGCACACGTGCTTACCGCCCCCTAGTGTGTAAATTCACTAGCGATTTGGATTGGGTGGATGGGTTAAATGCGGAGGACAAATTTGCCTGTGTGCATGGGGACATCCCGACTTTTAATAATAACAAAGTTGGGCGTATTTTCATTCTTTCATGTGTGAAGATGGGAGGTCTTTTCTTTCCTGTCAGATTTGGTTACCGGTGTTGAAGCAGCTCCCACTATAATGTAGGAATTTGAACAGGTCACAACAGCTAGTGTTTAAAAACACATCCACAAATAGATTGCAGGCCATCGATGTGGGGGGATGGCGGAGAGATGAAAGGAGAGCTGGAGAAAGAGAAAGAAGGGGGGGGGGGGTAGTGCATGACACCGCCATCCTGTCTTCTCTTCATTTCTTTGACTTTGATGTGAAAAGAGAGGGTGTTTTTTTCCCCTCCGCTGACTTGATTAATATTCTGGGGAGAGCAGGTACAGTCTCATGTGCTTCTTCTGAAAGCTGGGAGTGCTGATACATTTGAACAGCTTCAACTTCTTTTATTCCCTCTCCATGTGTCTCACAGGACAACCAGCAACATCCGCTCACAGCAAGCATAAATGAGAAAACCCCTGACTAAATCTTGTAAAGCGCTTAGGAATGGTGAACCGTGTTCCAAGTTTCATTGGACAAAAGTGACTCTTTGAACTGCCTTCACTTGATTCCACTGAACATGCAATTTAACGCAGAACTTAAAGCCCATAATATCATATAATATTACCCTTGCTCAAAATCCAATATTCCATATCTGTGAGAAGAACACATGTGTGAGCCTTTAGGATCAGCAGAGAACTTAGAGGTGAAATTAGGTGTTTAGGTATTTGCAACAGGAAGAACAAAGATACGTTTGTGGAAGGGTATCATGGCAGGAACGAAGAGGTGCTGAAGCTCATCAGCCTGGAAAAGTTTAGAAAACCATCTCTAAAGAGTTTGGACTCCACCAATCCACAGGCAAACAGACAGTGCACAAATGGAGGAAAGTCAAGACCATTATTACCCTCCCCAGGAGTGCTCCACCAACAAAGATCACAACAAGAGTACGGTGTGTAATAGTCCACCAGCTCACAAAGGAACCCAAGGGAACTTCTAAGCAACTAAAGACCTTGCTCACACTGGCTAATGTTAATGTTCATCATCAGGAGAACAGTGAACAGCAATGGTTAGCGTGGCAGGGTTACAAGCAGGTAGCTGCTGCTCTCCACAAAGAACATTGCTGACCATCTGCAGTTTGATTAAGATCACATGGACAAGCTCGAAGGTGGACAGATGTGACTAAAATAGATCTTTTTGCTTTAAATGTGAAACATGTTTGCAGAAAGTCAAGCACTGCACCAACTCTTCTAAAGCGCTTCCAAATCTTTGACCTTGTCTATTAATTACTCAAGTTAGCCAAACTGTAAGTATCTCCAGCACAGTGGTGTTCCTTGGATGTTGTACCCATGAGTGACCCACCACCGAAAATACCCAGCCAAGAGTTGGACTGTGGACAGAATCCAACTTTTGAAGAAGGGCTATTCACCTTGTGAATTGACAGTTTTGTATCTCTACACCAGCAAGGTGGAGCCTGGTGTGGTCTAGGTTTCTAATAACAAGGCTGTCAGCTGTATGCATATTTATTACTTCCTTCCATCTTTCCATTACCCTCTTCCTCTTTTAAAAGATCCAGACTCTACCCCCTGCCCTAAGCTGCAGGCTATGTAGCGGTGGCAGCCCGGTGTACGAATCTTCAGGGGTAGGTCCCAGGGCAGATGTATAATAGCTGTTTAAAAAGCTCACAGACTGTCTCTGTCATTACAGAGCAAGCGCGAGAGTGCGCAAGAGTGCGCGAGAGAGCGAGAGAGCCCGCCAGCATAAACACTAATGCTCCCACACATCATCTCTGGGGCTGATGGATGTCGAGGCAGAGTGGAGCGTTGCCTGCAGGTGAACGGCAAGATGAGACGGTGCTGGGCCTGAATGCACAATGAGGGGAGATGATTGCTAATGAACTATGAGGGGGAAAATGAGAGCGATCTCCACCATCATATTCACATTATTGCTGCCCGCGTCGTAAAGCCGGAGTCGCTGCTAGTTTATTGATCGTTAACTTGCCTGAGGGTCCGTGGTCTGATGAGCTGTGAATAAATTCATAAGGGATATAATCGATGATTGATGGCTGGAGGTGGTTGTTAGTTGCGTGAGAGGTGGACGGATTGTTTACTGTTTTGATTAATCCTCCGAACATCTTTGCACATTTTTGCAAATCATGTTGAAAAGGCCATCAAAGCCAAGCCTGCCATCAAATCTGACAAGTGTTACATTGTAAGACAGCATTAACACTTCACCATCCGATTATTCCTTGTCGGGAATATACTTCCACTCCTTCTTAGATAATAGGCCTGATGGAGCAGAATATGTTAGTCATACGCCGAGGAACGAAAGTTGCTTTTTATAGGCGGCGTTTTGAAGCGCGTCTATTTCCGTCACTCCCAGTGAGTAAGCTGCTGGTGTGTACCTTTCTTTGTCTGCTCTGCCTGAAAAAAAATCAACACCACCGTTTGCGAAGCATTTGCCCTGAATAGCTTCAAAGGCTAAACTTCAACACAGATGGCTTGTTATTTTAAATCAGCGGATCTGGCCTCCATCACACAGGGGAAGCCGCTCGCTTCCCTTGCTTTCCCTCGCTTTCACTTGCTTTCGCTTGCTTTCGCTTGCTTGTTTGTTGGCACTGTGGAAGGAATGCTGCTTCTTTTTATTATTTCTTTACTTCTATCCACATCTGAAAAAAGGTTCCGCTCACTTCCTTGTCCAAGATCCAGGCCTTTTCCTCTGGATCCCTAGAGTCGCTGAAAACAGCCGAGCGGAACTTCAAACGGAGCCGGACGTCCTGCAGCAACCTCCTACTTTGGGAGGACAGTGAGGGATTTGTTTTGGAAGGTGTTAAGGCTGATTTCTTCCCCAGTAAAGGTCCATGTAAATGATTTGCGCAGACAGAGAATGGGTTATTGGGTTATCGTGGCTTCCTCACCGGCTTGCAGAGGAGATGATGTCAACTGTGTCAAGCCACCACTAATTAGCTGAGCAGGAAGGTTTGCATGGTCGCACTGGGATTGGGACGAGATTCAAGTCGATCTAAGCAAAATAAGGTCATTAAAATTTCCCTTTTATTGTCTCCACATATTAGCTTCATTCACCTTCCTAAGAAACATATTCACAGATAGTGACATGACATATTCTAAACTTCATAACTCAGGATCAGAATAACCTACACACATGATACACAGTAACCAGCTGCTAAAATTCACAAATTTTCAACTGAATTCAATCCCAGTTTTAATGTCAAAGCAACTTCCAGTGCATGTTTACTGCTCTGTCCACACGTACATTCTCAACCTGCATACAGACTCTGACTGATCAGAGAGAGGGGGCGGGGCTGATGCTCAACCTGCGTACAGACTCTGACTGATCAGACAGAGGGGGGCGGGGCTGATGCTCAACCTGCATACACACTCTGACTGATCAGAGAGAGGGGGCGGGGCTGATGCTCAACCTGCATAGAGACTCTGACTGATCAGAGAGAGGGGGCGGGGCTGATGCTCAACCTGCATACAGACTCTGACTGATCAGAGAGAGGGGGCGGGGCTGATGCTCAACCTGCGTACAGACTCTGACTGATCAGAGAGAGGGGGCGGGGCTGAATACTGCTAAGTATTCTGAAGAATATATTATTCAAAATATCCTTGTCAATCTAATCATTACCTCATCAAAATGATTTTTCAATCTCCTGAAAATCGCAATCGAAAATGTCCAGAATTTGTGATAAAACATCAAACTCTAAAATGAGTTCTTAAGAAATGTTGTAGGAGAAGTTCTGGACTACAGACAATTATGTGTTTAACCACGAGACTGTTCACAGATCTGCTCTCATGATGGATTCCATTATTTCCATGAAATGAAAATGGTCATACATCTCAAATACTGTAAGATTAGGGGTCGAAATCTTTGTGAAAACTGTGTGTTTTAAGAAGAGATTTCTTCTAAAGAACTGTTGCTGAATAATTGTCTGTGAATAAGGCCCAATTGTTTGCTTCTATTCATTCTCTCTCAACAATGGTAGACTTTACCTGGAGTTGCCAAATCAACATTTCCAGAACCTCTTTCACAAATGCCAATTACCCTCAAATATAATGAGGCTTATGCGGGAAAACCACAGTGAAGTTGAAGCTGTAAAAGCTGAAACGATCGTTTAAGACTCAGTATAATAATTACTGGACGGGCTCATGTATGAATAGAAGCCAATTTCTTAGCTGGAATTACAGTGAGATACAGATTACAGTCAAGACAATAAACATTTCTCTGATGTTTAGAGACATTTAAGGGCAACATCATATGACCTTTGAACACATTTCAAAAGACATTTGGTCTTCATTTTATTTATATTGAGAGATACAACTTGTCTGGAGCACACATTGTCTGGAATTATGTCAGTTAGATGTTTCCTAGAACCATCTACCATCTCTGACATCGACTGGAAGACGTTCCCACTCCTCCATGCGGAATTCTTTCAGCTCTGTGATGTTTCAGTGTCAGTCTTTGTACAGACGCTCCTCCGTTCTCCTCAAACCCCCTCTGATACAATATAGATCTCATAGTGGTTTCTATGATGGAGAGCTCTCCACACCCTGCAGCTCCCAACCATCACACTTCCATCACCATGCTTCGCAGCTGGTATGAGGTTCTTGTGCTCAAATGCCCTGTTTTGGTTGTGTTGGTTTTTGTGCCCAAATAATTTAATTTTGGATTCATTCAAAGCACATTGTTCCAGACGTCCTACTCTTTGTCTAGATGTTCTTGGGAGAACTTTAGTCTTGAGCTGATTTTTTCACCCATGAAAATCAATCATGTTTGGTCTTTTTCTGATGGTACAAGCTGCACTTTGACATCAACTGTGGTGAGAGTTACCTGCTACCATGATGATATTTTAGGATTGCCGGATCTTCAGATCTTCAGATCTTAGACATGTTGTGGTTCTGCTCTTGGGCTGAACTTGCTAGAACGGTCTGATCTGGTCATGTTTTAAATGTTCTCCACTTGTAAATGATGTTCAGGACTGATTTCTAATTGTTCTGAGGTCTTTTAAAATCCGTTCCCAGACTCCTCTTCTTTCTGAAGGCACCAGAGAGCTCTTTGGATCTGGTCATGGTGATCCCAATCTCTTCAACAATCAAGAGCAAACCAAACTAATGTCTGAGGCATTGAAACAACCTTTTTCTTCACCCAATGTTTTGTCTATGGTTTTAAAAGACATTTGTTCCGTTGTATGGGTTAAGTAGAACAGTTACTCACAGTATAGGCTCTTGTACCCAGTTCTAGACTACACTGGTGCGGCATTACCAGTATTACCCATAAACCACTTCTCTACACTTCTCAGAGTTTCTACACAAATACACTGACATTTGCAGCGTAAATACACTCCAGAAACCTGGATAAACAGAATGCTTGGGCGAGTCAGAGGATTCGGCTTGTGCTCCAGCCCTGCTCCTCTTGGCAGCTCCACTGCACTCGTCTTTGATACGTTTCTGCCTCTCGTATCCCTCCAGCGTCCGGCCCTGTCAGCCGAAAGGTGGAGGTAAGAGGGTGCGGAGAGGATTACAGTCTGCTTGACTGGGCTCAGCTGTTTTCAAACAAGCGAGGGAACAATCCCCCAAGGACAATCCTGCAGCTCTCCTGAACCTGACCCACTCTATGTCTCATTGATCTCTTGGCAAATAAAATGTAGAACTTGCTTTTTTTTCAATGTTCGCAGAACAAATCCATTGCTGTTGTTTTTTTCTCCTCACTTCCTCTACAAACTTCACCCATAATCCCAAGGCTCGCATTTCAGGGGTTTCACACTTTAATTCCGTCCTCGACGAACGGGTCACTGCTTTTACCCCCCACTCTGAGAACTGTGCTGCAAATAAACAGACGTCAGCACTCTTTGAGTGAACTGTGGTTCCTTTTGCTTTTGTAAGGATTAGACTAAGAGGTGGCCTGAAGGGGAAATTTGCAACAGTCGAATTTAAGTCATTAAGTGTGTTCCCATTCAAGCAGTAGTCTTGATAACTGCCGGAAATCGCAATCCAGTCCACACGCTGAACGGATTTATCTACTCTGAGATTTACATGGTGATCAGATGATGGGAAAACTCTGGGTTTACATGAGCCTATTTCTTTGCAACCAGCCAAGAATCTCACAGAAGAATGTAAACTTTGGGTTCATGCACCTACCCCGAAGGCACCCTGAACTCCATCCCAATCAGCCAAAGTCCTATTCTTCATCTAAAAGAGCCAATCAGCTTGCTGGTATAGATTAAATCCCGTCATTCAACTAAAAGAGCCAATCAGACTGCTCGTATGGAATAAAGCCCCATCCTTCAACTAAAAGAGCCAATCAGCTTGCAACTACAGATTAAATCCCATCCTTCAAATAAAAGAGCCAATCAGCTTATTGGTATGAATAAAGTCCCATCCTTCAACTAAAAAAGTCAATGAGCTTGTTATGCCACAGGTTCTGGTCAGACCATGTCTAAAAAAAGTCACCAATTAATGTCTCACATTATTTTTATAAAACGGTTTCCCCTTTTCCCCATTTTATTGATGCTACTTTTTTACAGCCATGGTTTTGTGATGTCTGTCATTTGTCAGTCGTGTCCACCTGTCTTCCTTGTTGTTTCTTCGAAGCACATGGGTTGTGTTTGTTTTGTCTTTGTCTCCTCCCTCGCTCCACCCATTCTCAGCTGTGTCAGATTTGTAAACCTGCCCCTTCGTTATCATGTCCCAGGTGTGCTCGTATTTAAGACCCTTTGTCTCAGTCTGTCCTCGTTTCTATGTAGTTTGTTTGTTTGTTTGTTTGGTGGTTTATTCAGTCTTGTAAAATCCTGTTTGTTTGGTCAGTGTTTATTAGAGTGTTCCGTTTATTTTAGTGTTTTTCTGTCTGTGTCCTTCATTAAACCCCACTTCCCTTGTCTTTGGCTCACTAACCTGACAGTTTTAGATTTTGATTGGAAAAAAAATGATTCTTATATTATTGTTCTTATATCTTTTATATCAGAAGGAATATATTGTCTTCATTGTTGGTTTTAAAGCTGGTAGCTGCATGAGAGTTGTTTGGTAATTGATTTATTCTTAATCCGGGTAATGGATCGTTCAGGCCAATAATCGATAGATTATTGGATCATCAGACAGTTGTTCATGCTTAAATCCCTGGCACTCAATGATCTACTGAAGTCTGAAACTCATGGTTCCTCCCTTGAGATGCTTTGCAGGTCTTTACTGCAGTCATCTTCCTTTGCTGCTGGTTTGGGGGGTTGTTCTGCTCTGGTGGGTTGGAACGGGTGGTTAGATGACTCACTCTGTCATTTAAGAACATTTGATTTCCTTGCTCTGAGGAGATCTTGGGTTGCTTTTATGGTATGTTTTGGATCATTTTCTATCTGTACTGTGAAGCACCATGCTCTCCGTTTTGGAGAATTGAACCAAATCTGAGCTGAAAGTAAAGCTCTATACACTTCAGAATCCATTCTGCTACTCCTATCAGCAGAACATCATCCATAAACACCAGTGACCCAGTCCCACTGTCAGCCCATGTCCATGTTAATCTTAGTTCCATCTCTGTAAACTGGGCTGCCTGGCTGGTTTGATGGTTTCGATCAGTCTTGAGTGTTACCAGTGGTTTGCATCTTCAAGTGAACCTTCTGTATTTAAATTCATGAAGGTGTCTCTTGATTGCAGACTGTCCACCTCCTCCAGGGTGTTCTTGACTTGACTAGATGTTGAAGGGGTTTCTCTTCACCAAGCAATGAGTTCTGCAATCATCTGCTTTAGTCATCTAGTGTGGTCAACCAGGGTTCTTGGTATTGCTGACCTCACCAGTGCATTCCTTTATACATAAAAGTTCTGCAATCTCTCTGATAAATTTCCTTGGGCTTGGAACATCTTCCCATAAGTGCTGGACAAACTCTGGACTTGTGGAATAATATTTTTTAGATTGATGGATTGAATTAGTTAAATTATTTGGGCACATTTACAGACGATATCTGGTGCAGACCAAACACAGTATTTGAGCACAAGAACCTCCACTGAACCTAACAACTGTGAAGCATGGAGGTGGAAGTGCCATGGTTTGGAGCTTCTTTGCTGCAGCAGGTTCTGGAGACCTCTAATTGACATTAATTCAGCCCAAGGAGGAAATACCAGCTTTTGGGGTTTAGGGGTCCTAACTTGTTCCTCACAAGAAATTATAATTCTCTAAAATGCATTTTACAATTGATGTTTAAAAGACTTTCTTCTGTTTATGTGCTCAGTTCTATCACCTCCATCTGTTAATATAGTTAAAACAAAGATCAAATGTCATGTTTAAATATTTTAAAGTCAAAGGGTGTCCTAACTTCTCTATTGGGGCTTTGGCTCTGTCGCCAACAGCACTAAGTACATACATGCAGGTAAAAAGACATTAACATTCACACCATTTACATTCATCGGATATGTATCCAATCTAGGACCACCAACGATCGGATATGACGTCCACTCAGCCCTGAAAAAATCTGGTCACTTCAGCATGGTAACATGACTGTAGGGGTGGCGCAAAGGGTGAGTTCCACTTACTGACTGTAGGGGGAGCCCAGGAGCCAAGAAATAGCAATTGTATAATGCTTTAAATCTAAAGTGAAAATAAATAATATAAAATCAAAAACACTATTCCTATCTAAAATGTAATATATGGCCTCTAACAGAATGCATTTCCCTTTTCTGAAGTGTTGGACCTTTGGGTTTCATTGCGAACTGTGCTGTGTCCCATCCCTGTGACAGCTGATATCTTGAACCAGTGAACTGGACAGCACAAATGGACAGGCAGAAGTGCCTGTCACGGGCTGGACTGTATACTGGGCATGTAGCAGCGTGTGGGGACCTCCAGACTTACTGATGCACTTGACAGTGTTGCATGGTTGGTGGTTTGAGCGGATTCAGGCTTTGAGTGGTCTGTTCTGCTTTTCTGGATTCACTGAAGGCCTCTGTTTGGAGAGCAGAGCTCAGGTGGATGCAGTCTTATGAAAGTGGGGTAAAAAAAAAAAGCTTAAGTGGTGCAATTACTTGTGGCTCAGAGTGGGTCTGGGTCTAACGCACTACGATCTGAGGGCCACAGGTTCGAATCCTGGGTCATACTGCTTGCCATCGGCAGCCAGAATGTGAAAGAGCAAAATTGACCATTCTCTCACTGGGTGGGTAGATGGTGTTTTCCCCACATCACACCTATTGTATTGGAGACGCAGAACAGGTGCTTTCCTCTGAACATGTTGGACACCTATGTGAGTCCCATTAGAACTCCTATGTGAACGGGAGTAATGTGTTTGGGTAATTGTACTTCCAAATTGGCAGGGTACAAATACCGCATCTAGTTCAGCACTTGCCACCAAACTGCTGACCTAATAGTTGTCCAGAAAGTTGACTGGAAGGGGAAAATGTGGTGGGAAATGGTGCACGAGCACCAGGGACGACCGTAGGCTTGAGAGAACTGTCAAGAAAAGTCAATTCACAAACTTGGGAGAGCTTCACAAGTAGTGGACTGAGGCTGGTGTCGGTGCATCAAGACCCCCCACACTCCTAATATCATGCCCCTCCTGAAGCAGAGACAATGTCTTACCTGGACTAAGGAGAAGAAGAACTGGTCTATTGCATGATATGGGAAGTCTCAACTCAAGCACCTAGAGTCTGGAGGAAGAGTGATGAAGCCCAGAATCCAAGGTGTCTGAAGTCCAGTGCGAGGTTTCTCAGTCCGTGATGATTTAGGGGGCCATGTCATCTGCTGTTGTTGGTCCACTGTGTTGTATCAATCCAACACACTTCATGCTTCTTATATCTCTGTTACGTTATTAAATATTCTATTAGACATTTCTGATTTTGAATTAAATACTTAAATAAATGTGCTTGAAATAATTCACTTTACATGTAATCAATGTAATAAATATGGACATTTACCTTTTTGAATGTAATTATGAGGATATAGGACCTTTTTGTGATCTTTTTTGAGATGCTCTAGTTTATGTAACTGATTGTGAAGCTTGGAGCTGGGATGGAAAGAGAAACTAGGCTTGAGTATCTTCAACATGGCAACAGGTCAGTCAAAAGAAAAATCTTTAGCCTCCTGGACGCTGAGATGGTTAGAGAACGACTATAGACTAATTATTCCGCCAGTCGCTGAGCTCTGATCTCTGCTGTCGATTTCCAATGGCACATTCAATGCTTACTTAAAGAAACTGATTTGATTTCCTTGAGCCCACTGGAAGGTTTTAGTGCCTGATGATGGTCTTCTCATACTTCATGGAAAGGCATTAGAGTTAAGCCTTGAGTTCACTACATGACTGTTAAAGTCAAAGCAGATTATAAACAGACTGGGTATCTCACACTTCTCTGAATTTTAAGGCGAATGGAAAAAATATCCATCACTAACCAAACTAAAAAACTGAACCCAACACCAAAGACATCCATGTCTCGCATCACCTAGAAGACTCTGGTTAAACAGGGAAGCTTGTGGTGATGCGCTGAGAAGTTACGTAACAACCCCAAAAAACGCCTCTGAGGTCGTGGGTGGGAAGCAAACAGTCCATATTAGAGGCAACCCTTTGTACAAGGCTTCGTAAGTTCTGTTCCACCTTAAATGGTTCTGTTGTATTAGACACATATTAGGCCAATACAGTCCAATACAGCAGCATCAGTTAAGGTGGAACGGGGACGAGGGATCACACACTACACGACGTTTCCAACTGAATTAAATCCCAGTTTGAATGCCAAAGCAGCTTCCAGTGCATGTTTACTGCTCTGTCCAGGTGCACATGCTCAACCTCCACACAGACTCTGACTGATCAGAGAGGGGGCGGGGCTAATGACATCACTGACCCAGATATTGGGTTACAGAGAAAAATGGGAAGGGAGGGACTGTTTGCTGACTTTCTTTTATGTTAAAATTTCAGTATAAAAGTCCTGAGACAGGATTAAACTGATACATACATAAAAACAATTACTATAGAGGACATTCAGGTTGTCTTTTTTCAGCCCAGCCGATTAGTCACGGGTCCCATCCTGGTTCTCATGATCAAAATGTCTAGAACCGTCACTGGTTAGAGTGCACACCAACTGCAATCAACAGTATGTGCTCAACACTGCCCTCTAGTGACAGAGGGACAGGATAAGACCCCAGCATGATGACCAGTGATATTGAGCATCTCTTGAGATATTTGGCCAGGCTAGAGAGATGGCTTTCTGTGGGCACTTCATTACTCACTGTGCGTCTCCATCCAGACCCCGAGTCCATCAGGAACTATCGACAGCCCAGCGCTGGCTGACCTTTTGAACGAGGGCCCTGTGGTGAGGGGGCTTTGTGTCGCGCATGAATGGTGGAGAAGGTTACAGCTTCATCAGCTACACATCTAAGAGGCAGCTTTTTGTTCTGCAGGTTTGTCGTGGCAGGACAGTGCCAGCTTGGGAATCAATAAGCAGCACAATGAGAAGGACGCCATGCAGAGAGAAGCATTCCATGCTTACTCAGAAGGGCTTATTTCAGAAGCTCCTTTGTGGGGTTTTGGTTGCTCGATTAAGTCGTGTACATTTACAGCAGAAATCCTTCAGTACTCCACTGTAAATAAAACATTCCTCGGTGGTCCTTTAGTGCAGGTAGAGATTCTGTATATAGTGGTGCATGAAAGTTCGGGAATTCTTTGGAATTCTTTATATTTGTAACCACAACCTAAACCTTTCTTAACTCTTAAGACCCCTTAAGGTTGGAGGGTGGAGGGGGTACAGGCTTGATTGCAGAATGAATGGCACATGCAGGGTTGGAGTCGATCTGAAGAGCAGGCAGCAGCAGGGGCAGCCAATTATCATTGATCTTACTTCAGCATCAACCAGACAGAAGAGCGACAGGAAGTTCAGCTTGACCGAAAGAAACATACAGACACAGGCTGTGTTTGAGATCGCTGGACACGACCCAGGTAGCAAAAATCACTCAGGCCAGTTTTGGGCCGAAGACATCACGCTGAGCCTGAGTTTTGTATCTGGATCCCATTCGGGCCCAAATGCCCGGCTCGCATTCAGGCCAAGTTGTTGAGTACGGTTTGGGAATGTTTGCCAAGCTTGCCGGATGCTGAGCATAATCCATCTTCATCCCAATTCCGGATGGCCTGTGAAAAGTTGGAGCCAATGCTGCCATAGATCACCTGAGCTTGGGGCACCCCTCCCCCACAATTGGAATCACAGAAAATTGATGGAAGACATGGACGGAAGGTGTCCTTAGGCTTAGTGTGTCTTAGTGTGAACAGACAACCATTCGGTTTCAGTGACCCATCAGGAACCACCATCATTTACACCAGGTTTATCGAACACAATCACAGAACATAAGCAAAGGGAATACAGAGCAGTGACACCAGCTGCTGAGAGTGAGAGGGGGTGTTTTTCTCTTTTATCTCTCTCTCTATTCCAGCCCTTTCCTTTTTCTCCATCCCTCTGTCATACTCTCTCTCTCTCTCTCTCTCTCTCTCTCTCTCTCTCTATCCCTTGCATCAAACATTTGAGAGAGAGAGGGATACAAAGAGGGGGTGTTTTCCTCTTTACTCTCTCTCTCTCTCTCTCTCTCTCTCTCTCTCTCTCTATCCCTCTATCTCTATCCCTTCCATCAAACCTTTGCCCTTATCTCACGGTCGAGAAGGGGCGCTTTTTAGAGAGCGCCAAGAGCAGCCAAGAGAGACCACCTGCTGTCAGAGTGAGAGTGACAGAGAGAGAGAGAGAGAGAGAGAGAGAGAGAGAGAGAGAGAGAGAGAGAGAGAATATGACAGAGGAATGAGATGAGAAAGAGAAATTGAGAGAACAGACAGAAGACAAAGAATAGAGTGCAAGAGGGATTGAATGAGAAGACAAAGTGAGAAAAGGGAGAGAGAAACAATGGAAGGAGTGAGAAAGTAAAGAGATAATAAAAAAAATTAGAAAGAGAGGAGACAAAAAAATAATACAGTCTAAGAAAAGAGAGATGAGAGAGGAGAGAGCAAATGAGAGAGAGAGAGAGAGCGAGAGAGAGAGAGAGAGAAGAGAAATAACTGAACAAATGAGAGAATGAGAGAGATGAGAAAAGGTGAGTCAAAAGGAATTAGAAAAAGAGAGAGGGAGGGAGAGGGATAGAGAAGGAATGAGAGTAAAGGAAAAGAGAGAGAGAATGACAGATTGACTGATGGAATGCCTCCTCCCTGTCAACCTTGGAGCTCATTCTTGACAAAAGCCTGACATCAGTCTGTGTGTGTGTGAGAGAGAGAGAGAGACAGACAGACAGACAGACAGACAGACAGACAGAGAGAGAGAGAGAGAGAGAGAGAGAGAGAGAGAGAGAGAGAGAGAGAGAGATGCTCATATGTTTTTATATGACGCTGTAACTGGTCAGTGTACACCATCCATCAGCATCGGAAACAGACTCCACAGGCCATCCCTCACTCCATCCAAAATGACAAGCAGAGACACAGAGAGAAAGAGGGAGGGAAAGAAGGACTGACAGGGACAGAGGGACAGAGAGAAAGAGAGAAAGATGGACAGAGAGAAGGAGAGACAGCAAAATACAGGGACAGAGGAAGATGAAGGGAAAGATGGACCGAGGGATGAAGGGGCACAGGGACAGAGAGAAAGAGGTGCAGAGGGAAAGAAATAAAGAGACAGCTGGACAGAGAGAAAGACAGACAGAGGGAAAGAGATAAAGAGTGGCAGAGGGACAGTGGTAGAGAGAGACAGAGGGACAGGCATTCAGCTCCCATCATCAGAGTCCATCAGGAGCTGATTGACCACACCTGCGTCCACAGCAGCCACAGCTGGGAGTCACCAACGGCCCTCAGATCCATCAGTGTGTGTGTGTGTGTGTGTGTGTGTGTGTGCAGCATCACCAAACACCTGTTTGAAATAATTTGAGCACATATGACATGATTAAACTATGAGCCACAGGTGACGCCTTCTGATACGACCTTTTCCTACAGTACCCGCTCTTGGGTTCCCAGTTTGTTTTCCTGGTGTGCAGCTGGTGACGCTGCACGACACAAAAAACCAGTGTGTTTTACTGGTTTATAGAGTCTAAATAACATTATCTGAACAGGTTTCACACCTGTTTCACACAGGTTTTTCAAGACCAGCAAGACCAACCTGGTCCACCAGCAGCCTGACCACCATCACCAGACTGTTCCACCAGCCTGACCAGCATCACCAACCTGGTCCACCAGCCTGACCAGCATCACCAACCTGGTCCACCAGCCTGACCAGCATCACCAGACTGTTCCACCAGCCTGACCAGCATCACCAACCTGGTCCACCAGCCTGGCCAGCATCACCAGACTGTTCCACCAGCCTGACCAGCATCACCAAACTGTTCCAGCAACCTGACCAGCATCACCAACCTGGTCCACCAGCCTGACCAGCATCACAAAGTGAGAAAGGAGTGAAAGCACTGGGCCAAAAGTATTGGGACACCTGCTGACTGTTTCTTCTGAAACCAAGGCTGATGAGAAAAGCTGATCCTGCTTTTGTTGGAGTAACTGTCTCTACTCGCTGCAAGGATCTGATTGCAATCAGCCACAAACGTACTGACCTCAGAAGCAGTGGACAGAAGCAGTCCCGCGACCTCCACACAGAACCACTGACTTAGGAGTGCGTGTGTGTGTGTGTGTGCGTGTGTGTGTGTGTGTGTGTGTGTGTGTGCGTGCGCGCGCGCGCGCGCGTGTGCGTCACTGCAGCCCGCGCAGATCGAGACGAGAGAGCGCGCGCTAGAGAGCGGGGAGCGAGAACGACCTGAGTGAGAGCAGCCGCAGCAGCAGGACGACGGCACGCGCACCGGAGCGACTGACCTCACCTGCGGCGGGAGCGCGCGCGCGGGCTGGAGAGGGGCAGCGGGGGGTCCTCGGGAGCGCGCGCAGCCAGCGGTGCCGGAGTGCGGACCGGTGGTCGGGGTGAGACATGGGAACGAGATCATGCGCTCGCGCTCTCACGGCGCCTCGGTCATTTCGCGACTGACCACAGACTGACCATCGACTGTCCACAGATTGATCACCGACTGTCCACCCACTGACCACCGACTGTCCATCAACTGACCATCGACTGACCACAGACTGACCACAGACTGTCCACCACAGCCGTCCATGTGAGCTGACAGGTGAGCTACAGGTGTGGGCACCGGGCTGCGCGCGCGGAGGCAGCAGCGCTGGATCTCCATCGCGCCACTCGCGCTGGTTCTCCTTCTCCTCCTGCTCCTCCTGCTCCTCCTCGGTCCGGCCGCTGTGAGGGAGCGGAGCGTCCAGAGTCCACTCTCGGGTCATTGATGAGGATCATCAACCGCAGTCATGCCTATGCACCCCGTCACCTCCACTCTGATGTACCGGGGAATCTGCACCATCCCGGACATCCTTTCCTACCGGGCTCCGGTCAACCTGCCTGAGGACGAGGTGGAGGGTGAGTCACAGCGGGGTCTCAGACACACTCTCACCCCACATTGCTGGACACCAGTGTAGAATTACAGCCTAGAGTTCAGCTCAGCTGCGGACTGCGCACAATGTGGACTGGAGAAGCAAAGAGATCTGTTATATATGTTATATATGAGTGTAGAAATAACACCAACTGTGCTGAATGAATGCATAACATCCAACACTGCATGCAGAGATAGATGCAGAGTAGAATTATAGTGATACAGATTTTGGACTGTGTAGAATTAAATGCATATAGTGGTGAATTAACCCATTGTATACAATTAGTATGCACATATTGCCACTATATAGAATGAATATATGTGTAGTGCCACAATATAGAATTTTCATAGTGCCACCGTATTAAATAAACATGCCTATAGTGCCTCTATATAGAATTAATATGCACATTGTTTGTGACTATAAAGAATTGACATGCATATAGTACCACTATATAGAATCAATATACATATATTAATGACACTATATCAATTCTATGGTGTGTTTTTTCTACCCTTTTCTGTTCATCATACACATTAATTCTACACTACTTGTGTTAGTTCAACACTGTATACATAGACACTAGTCACTATAAATAATTATTATACATGATGTGCAATTATATAGAACTAATATTCATAGCCCCACTATATTGAATTGACATGCACTACATAGAATTAATTTGCATAATATCACTATAAAGAATGAATAAAATTTGAAGTGCCACTATATAGAATTAATAGTCACAGTAACACTATATTGAATTGACATGCACATAATGCCACTATGTAGAATTAATATGCACATAGTGACATTTTATAGAACTAATTTGCATATAGTACCACTATATAGAATTAATATACATAATATCACTATAAAGAATTAATAAAATTGAAGTATCACTATATAGAATTAATAGTCGTAGTACCACTATATTGAACTGACATGCACATGGTGCCACTGTATTGAATTAATATGTATATAATTTCACTATTTAGAATTAATATGTGCAAAGTGACACTATATAGAATTAATATACATAGTGTCACCATAAAGAAATAATATAAATTAAGTGGCAGTGTTTTAATTAATATTCATAGTGCCAGAATCAATCTATAGAATTAATATGCACACAGTGCAGCTACATTTCATCAATATTCAAAGTGCTGCTTTATAGAATTAATACACATATAATGCCACTCTATAGAATTAACATACATATAATGCCACTGTTTTGAATTGACATAGTGCCTCTATGTAGAATCGTCCTGCATAGAGTCACCATTAGTATACAGTACGTACTAGTTTATTAGTATAGTAATGAACTAACACACGCTGTGTAGAATTAATGTGTGTATAGTGTGGAATAAACACACACTGTAGAGTTAACACCACACACCTCCTGTGGGGTAAAACTAATACACAAACATGGGATTTATGCAGAGCTGAATCTGAGCAAACAGTGTAGCTGTTAATCCAACACTGCAGGATTCAGTCAGTACTGTACAGCAGCGCAGTTAAACCAACAGTGTGTGTGTGTGTGTGTGTGTGTGTGTGTGTGTGTGTGTGTGTTCATTCAACACTACTAAACCTCCAGCCCATTAAAGATACCTTGACTCTGGTTAAACATGCTGGTTTCTATGGAGGATTTGAGGACGTTTATGGGACGTTCACTCATGTCCTCGATATCTGAAGTGGAGAACATCTCTGAAAGCCCAGAGAAGCTATTGCGCATTTAAGGAAAGGCAGTGCCAGCACCGTGTTTACTGCACTGGCTGGGTCGTCTGACCCATTAGTGATCTGTTAGTTACATTGTTAGTGATCTGTTAGATACATGGTTGTTTTACTGACGTCCAGCCCAGCTGCTGTGAATGTAGGGCAGCCGAGAGGTGAGCCTAACCGGTTCTTTTCTCCCTCTGAACGAGGGTCTCGATATGACATTAGTTTACCGGTAAAAATGGCAGGATTGTAGCTGGCTTTGTAAACGTACACCTTTCTCTTTGTCACTGGACTGTAGACGTGGGATTCAGCACCACGGACAGCTCCGGACGCACCCTCTGAAACTTTACAGCCACGTTTATGGACGTCTTTTTGGACTGTGTGGGTCTTTATTAATGACCTCACATTAAAATTCATGGTCAGTAATTAATTGAATAGTTAGTACTAATCAGTAAAACATAGTGAATAAGATTCATTGCGTCTATGGGAAGCAATTGTTCATTTCTATTGGTGCAAATTGCTGTTTATTTCAGCCAAATGCTTTTATTTTGGGTTTGTGGAAGCGATCCAGGCATCTGCATCAGCCAGAAGGACGTGTGGGATTGCAGTGATGTGGGGAAGGAAGATAAAAGATAGATCTGATCAATATTTATTGATCTACTCATACAGAAGTGGTGTCTCTCAGGACGGCGTCGGGTTTAACGCAACACGCCAGACGTCTCTGCATGGAGGTGTAGAGGTTCCTAATGGTGTCCTGTGGTGATCCATCCCATGCAGCTTGAATGTTCTCACTCAGTTCTGCAGATGGTGTGGTAGGGGTGGAGTGTTGGTAGAGCGTCCAATAGCGTCCCACACATTTTCAATCAGGGACAGGTCTGGAGATGCAGTGAACATGATGCCTCAACACACAGACTCTTAAGTCGACAAAAGTTGAATTCCGAGTGACAGTTTGCTACAACACCATTGAACTCTTTGGCAATGTTGACGTGGTGCTCATGTTCATCGTTAACGTAGGTCTCCTAGATCCTTCATCTATCCACCGCCGCCAAACGTGTGCTATGGTAATATCTGCATATCCAGTATGGCATGCAGTACACTGGTGTGTTAGTGTGTGTTGCACTGGTATGAGCTGCTGGAGTGTTTAAACACTGTGTCCACTCACTGTCCACTCTATCAGACACTCCTACTGAGCGTCTCCACCTTGTAGATGTAAAGTCAGAGACAGAAGCTCATCTGTTTCTGCACAGTTTGTGTTGGTCGTCCTCCAGTCCTTCATCAGTGCTCACAGGACGCTGCCCACAGGACGCTGCCCACAGGATGCTGTCGGCTGGACATTTGGTGACACTGAGGGGTTCAAAGACTCCAGCAGCACTGCTGTGTCTGATCCACTCGTACCAGCAACACACACTAACGCACCACCACCATGTCAGTGTGACTGCAGTGCTGAGAATGACCCACCACCCACATCATAGCTGCTCTGTGGTGGTCCTGTGGGGTCCTGACCATTGCGATGGACTACAGTCTGTTATTATAGAACCACAAAGTTCTCATGTCTCTGTTTTTTGCCATAAATCGAATGATCAAACCAACTGATCTCAAAATTCTGAAATGTATCTGGGTTTGAATCTGGAACAAAACCTGTTCATCTACTGATCCAGTGACTCCCCCCCCCCCCCCACACACACACACACACACACACACACTCAAATCAATTTCAATTTCATTTCTCAGCTGTAGTATATTGATTTCTCTCCTCAGGTTATAGCAATAATTTGACTGGTTATTGAGTCAATAGAACGCCTATCAGAGCAGGACTGTTTGATACACATCGTGCTTCCACGCAGTGCGCTCCTCAACATCACCGCTGCATTGTTGTCGCCTGTTGAGGCCACAAATCTGGTGAATCTGTTCAGAGATAAGCTTAAGTGATGAACATTAGCCATGACGTGTCCTCTAATTTAACCCTGACTCTGTGACTAATGCTGTGTCTGACTCTAAAGCTCAGCCGTTTAACCCATTCTTATGTGTCTTCTGCACTGAAGCTGTGCTGACCTGATCTACGGCAGTGGACTTTGGAAGACGTCGATTAAAACAGATAACAATTATTATACATTTCAATGTGTTTATAAAAACAATAGATAAACCCTCTGACTCTAATTCATTCTCAGCACTGCTGGACTGAGAACGGCGTCCTGTGAGCACTGATGAAGGACTAGAGGACGACCAACACAAACTGCGCAGAAACAGATGAGCTTCTGTCTCTGACTTTACATCTACAAGGTGGAGACACTCGGTAGGAGGTGTCTAATAGAGTGGCCGGTGAGTGGACACAGGGTTTAAACACTCCAGCAGCTGCTGTGTCTGATCCACTCGTACCAGCAACACACACTAACACACCACCACCATGTCAGTGTGACTGCAGTGCTGAGAATGACCCACCACCCACATCATAGCTGCTCTGTGGTGGTCCTGTGGGGTCCTGACCGTTGAAGTATGCGGAGACACAGATCACAGAAACAGATTGAGCCAAAATTTGGGCCGATCTGAAATGGTCAGTTAAGATCTAGGCTTAAAAGGTCTGGCTTTAGGTAAACAAAAGTGTCTCTTTATCACTCAAAGAACCTACTGTAGTCGTACGATTGTAGGGAACCTGTAATCTGATGGGTGAACCCGTGTTTTCCTCTCTGAATGTACTTGTGGTGGTAGATGACTTTAGTTTGACCTTCAAAATGGCAAGACTGTAGCCTCCTGACTTCATAAACATGCTCCGTACAGTTTTTCTGTGACAGTGGACCAAAGCCTTGGTGTTCAGCACCACGGACAGCGTTAGTCTAAAATATCCTTAGCGACTGCATGGTTTTAATGAATCATCTCAAATGCACCATGGTCAGTAATTCATTAGATGCTAATTGTTCACTAAAACATATAATAAGATTCATGCAGATGCATTAAAAGTCCGAGGTGCGTTTGTTAATGGCTGTTACCCTGTTCAGACTGTGTTCCCATTGGTGCACAGTGATGCATATGGTCTAAGAAACTACTTCACACACACGCACATCCCTCTTACGTGTTTTCTTGGGGACCGAAAATTGGTTGTTCTATGGTGTCACTAAAAGAACCGTTCAGAATTTTATAGTCTCTGCTTTTCAGAGAATCTCAGGAAAAAAAGGATCAAGCCTAGATGTATCTAGACCCTTTAGAAGCCTGAATTGAGACTAAAAGTGAGAGTAAAATGTTTAAAAGTGAAGTTTTTCTTTGATACACTGAACATTTGTTAAGACCATAGAATGTATTCGCTTAATCTTTAGCACCCGAGGACAATTTTGTGGGTGGTTTTCATAGTTTGACAAACATTCATTCAAAAAAATAGAAATGTATTTATAAGAGACAGTGACACTTGCACATATTATTTTCAGGAGCTCCTAAGCTACTCAAATATGTCTTCATGACATGTAAATATTAACAGTTTATTTATTAACATTAACATTTTATTTATTATTATTAAATATTAACAATTTATAAATATGTGAATCTATATGAATTTGACCATATTTTGATGAAAAAAATACTTTTATGTAATTTTTGTTTATAAGGATTAAAAAAACACACCTGAGAAATCCTGCTGGAATTTTTTTTTAATGGCAAGGATATTTATAATAAGTTCAAATTTCACAGTAGAATAAAAAACTGAATGTTTATTATTTTTATTATTTATATAGGTATCAGTGTTATCTCTTCTCAGGACTTTTATTCTGAAATTTGAGCACTGTGTGAGCAAAGCAGAGTCTGTATGCAGGTTGATCATCAGCCCAGCCCCCTCTCTCTGATCAGTCAGAGTCTGTACGCAGGTTGAGTATCAGCCCCGCCCCCTCTCTCTGATCAGTCAGAGTCTGTATGCAGGTTGATCATCAGCCCCGCCCCCTGTCTCTGATCAGTCAGAGTCTGTATGCAGGTTGATCATCAGCCCCGCCCCCTCAGCTCAAAATCAATCAGCATTTCTGACATTTGAACTGAAATTGCTGATCAAAACATGGTCATATTCACACAAATATCTAAACTTAAAATGTATATCTACAAATATTTCAGTGCTCTAGGATCTCCGGACAATAACAACATCTGGTATGTGTGACTGTCTCCTATAAGTACGTTGTCATTTTTAGGTGAGAAACGATACATCAAACTAGGGAAACACCCCCTGAAACTGGCCTAGAGTTCCAATCACTCTCACAGTAGAAGACAATATGTCCATTAGCTTCTATTACAGTGTTTAAATGACTGTCTGTGCTAACTGACCACGTGTCACCCATAGAGTGGACAAGGGTCATGTTGAACAACATCAGAGAATGAACTTAAATTGCTCAGAGTCTCATTGGATGCATCTGTTTATGTATAGATTTGATTCCCGTCTCCGTGTCTATTAATAAGGTAAGTGTCAGGGGTAGACACCGCCGCCCGTCGCGGCCCAGAAACGAGAGCGAGAGGCGATGGGGTGACAGGCTATTACACTGGGCAGCGTGAAGAACGAAACCATCCTGTCAGACACACACACACACACACACACACACCTCTAACACCTGCATCAGGATTCAGCTCCATACAGCTGGAGCTCGTCCGCACATTTGCAAGGCAAATTGTAAACGCTGTGAAGAAAGGCCACACACACGCGGACGCACGCGTTCACACACCTCAGATCCCGATTAGCCTTGTTTGAAATAAGAGAGAGACAGCGGAGGTAAAATGCTCTGACAGGGGCGTCATAAATAAACCAGGGTTCCTCTGCACAGCAAGCACATACCACCTTCCATATAGGCACAGCAGGAACCCCCGACAAACACAGGCTTTCTACTCATTGAGCTACAAGGTTCTGCCGTTTCATTTCTGTCTTATCGGACTGAGTCCTGCTTACAAGTCTGGCGTTATTATTGTTCCAGCAAATGATTAGACCGTCATTGGAGAGGAGTTTGGAGGAGGCTGTCTGATTGAAACCTCAGACGTTAGTTCGGTTTGCTCCTGATTGTTGAAGGTTATTGGTGGTAAGCGGGAATCGCCATGGCGAGAGCCAAAGAAGGAAGGTCGTATCAGCCGGGAAAGTCCTGTCCAAGTGGAGAACCTTTAAAACAGCTGCCGACGTGGCCTGATCAGGCCGTCTGAGCGACTTCAGCCCAAGAGCAGAACCATAAGATGAGTGAAGAAGATTCTAAAATATCATCATCGTATGTCATCATGGGAGGTGTGGAAGGAGGAAACAAACAAACATCAGGGTAAGACTACAGCTCCCCAAAGAACATCTAGACAATGAGCAGGACGTCTGGAACAGTGTGTTTTGGACAGATGAACCCAAAGTTGAAGTATTTGGACACTGTTAGAGAAGACATGCTTGGTGCAAATTGAGCACAAGGGACCTCATAGCAGCTGTGAAGCATGGTGGTGGAAGTGTGCTGGTTTGGGGCTGCTTTGCTGCAGCAGGGTCTGGAGATCTCTCCATCATAGAAACCACTATGAACCACTATGACCTCCTTTCTTCTAGTCGATGTCAGAGATGGTAGACAGTTATAGGAAACATCTGATTGAGGTTATTTCAGCCAGAGGAGGGAACACCTGCTATTAGTGCATAGGGGGTCTGAACCTTTTCCTCACACTTCACTCTGGAGCACAGAAACGGAGGTGCTTGTTCTTTGCGAGATGCCGCTTTCGGTTCCATGCAGAACATTTCTTGTAATGTGAGGTGTGTGACTGTAAGGAACCTTTAAATTCATAAAGAACCTTTCCATCAAGGGAAGTTTATTTAGACCTTCTCTAAACACCTTTACTATATATGACCTTATGGAACCAGAAGTGTTCTTCTATGGAGCTCTTTGAAGCCCCTACATTATAGAGGGTCTACATGATTGATTAGCTTAGATTGATCATAATTTGATCAGTTTAGCTAAAACAATCATTTATATTTACACGGGATTTTACGTTCTGTATCAACACCAGGGCCTCTTCAGAACATTTGGAGGTCCTAAGTGATGTTCTACTTGGAAATCTCTGCCCACTCCAGTCTGATTCCTTTTAAAGCAGGAAAAATAATGAATATATCTTTTAATTTAATCCTGGAACGAATCTCAGGACTCTTTTTTTTTTCCTGATACTGAATGTTTTAAAAATGCATATTTTGGGTTCTCCTGTGGCTGAGGGGCTCTAAGCAGCTGTATAGAACCCGTATACCCCCTTTCCTTGTTTGTTTGTGTGTTTTTGCTTTTATGATTCAGCTTCCCTGTAGGTTTTAACGAGGCTGTGTAATTAGATCGACGGTTAGTTTACATTCATTTTCAGCTTCTGTATGAACACCAGAGACATCTGCGAACAATCGAGGGTCCCAAGCATAGATTCGAGCCAAAATTCTATCAGCAAATCAGAGAAAGCCAGTCCAGATTCTTCTGGAAGCAAGAAAAACGGAGATGTTTGTTCATAGATAAGAAAAGGATTTGGAATGGGATTCTGTATACACAGATGAACCATAACATTATGACCACCCCCTTGTTTCACTGATGAAGGACTAGAGGACGACCAACACAAACTGTGCAAAAACAGATGAGCTTCTGTCTCTGACTTTACATCTACAAGGTGGAGACACTCGGTAGGAGTGTCCGATGGAGTGGACAGTGAGTGGACACGGTGTTTAAACACTCCAGCAGCACTGCTGTGTCTGATCCACTCGTACCAGCAACACACACTGACACACCACCACCATGTCAGTGTGACTGCAGTGCTGAGAGTGACCCACCACCCTCATCTGTGGTGGTCCTGTGGTGGTCCTGATCATTGAAGATCAGGGTGAAAGCATGCAGAGAAACAGATGGACACGAAAGTGCTCCTGAATGGTCATAAGAGCTGATAAAATGGACAGTGGGCTAAACTGAAGCAAAGGATACTGGAGGAAGAGAACCATTTATGAACTTCAGAAGGTTCTTTCAGTTGCCAAGGTTCTATACAGATTCGATCCACTATTCTGTGGAACCCTTATTTCATTAAAACATCTCCCAGTTTTTAATGAACGGAATGTGAGGTGAGGTGCACATAAAGGCCTGCAGATATTTTAAGGGGAGTTTTGTTATTCGTATCTGGAGCCTCTGAGGAAAAGCCTATGAGCTTCAGCAGCGCGAGAGTCGGGTTGTGCCACGGCTGCTTATTTTAGTCATACAGTCGCAAAACAGCTCCACAAAACAGACGCTGCTTTATGCCACAGCAGAGACACTTGACAGGCAGCCTTTGCTAAGCACAGGGAATTCCCAGATGTTTTTCCTACACCTGGCCTGGCCACATGCTGCGGGAAGAAGGTATTCCATTGAAGCCGCATGATGGAGATCCGACGCAGAGCTTGTTTCGAGCTTGATTAAAGAGCTTGGCAGAGGTGGCAGAGGTGGATACAGCCATGACGGATCCTGGCTCGGAGCAGGATCACTGAGGCTTCGGCATCTGAGAGAATGCCAGAACCCTGTAATCTGTACTCCTAAAGAAGGTTCCTCAGGGCTTGTGGTGATGTAGGGAAAGCAAGCTATTAAAAGCAGCGCCATTAATTTTATTGTATATGTCAAAAATAAAAGCACATGCAGTGTATGGACAAAAGTATTGGGACACCTGGTCGTCCAGTGTCTCTTCTGAAATCAAAGAAAGAGTTTATCCTGCCTTTGAAAAAGAGTGGCTGCCTCTGCTGTCCCGGGAAGGCTTTCTTCTAGATTTGGGAACATTGCTGTGAGGATTTGATTGCATTCAGCCACAAGAGCAAATAATGTTAGTGAGGTCAAGATTTTGGATGATCATTGCAACACCTCATTTCCAACTCTCCCATCTCGCCTTGTGGACGAGTGCCACCGCAGTGTGTATTTAAAGGTAAAGCTGCCCAAAGAAGGGGTGGGCTTTTTCGATGTAACCATATCAGAAAATGTCCCCAGCATAATTATAGCCTAGATCAAAATATGAAGGTGACAACAATGTATTGAGGTGACAATAAATCATTATTGTACGTACAATCACAGTATGCTACAGTGTGATACTTTGTATCTATGTATCTGTGTGTGTGTATATATATAATTGTGCCCTTTATTAATTATGAACAAATTTCATTTTTCAGGCCCACAATTGGCCACCATTTCAACTGTTAAATCTACTTTTCCTGTAATTAGGAGGACACAGAAGTCCAAAATCCTGACTACATTCTTGTCCACCATGATATCATGAGTTGAAATAAAACTAATCCCAGAACTTCCAGTTTAGGGGTATATTTTCAGTCATTTCATGACTTAAGAAGGACAAGACAAGAAGGAGCAGGGACCGGGGGACAAACAAGACTACAGTTGTTCCAACAATACTCCTAAACCACTACAGTTCGGTACGAACGCACACACCATTACACCTCTAATAATAATAAAGTGGTGCACTGCACTTACTCTGGTGGTGATGTCCGTTCCACCGAAACCATTATTTCACACACCAATGTTTGACACGAGGAAGCGATTTTAGCAGTGTATTTTCCATCTAGACTGAAAACGGAAACTATAAATTGTACATCATTTAAACATGAACGAACCACAGCAAAAGCAAGTAAACGAAAAACAAAACAAGGTTGCTCATATATTTTTATTTACTTCTAAATGATAACACGTGTACAAATCGTCCCTTTTTAAAGCGTGCCGATCTTTCTAAAGCCTTGGGACTGCGGTTGTGTCGGAGACGTTGGAAGATCCATGTGTGTGATGTATCATTTACATCTTGATAAGATCGATGAATAATTGAAAAGCCATTAAGCACAGTGTTTTCCCGAGCTGCAGCCTGAAACTGGGAAAGAGAAATCCCATCGAATACGTGACTTGACGTGAGGTCTTACAGAGTTTCCAGAGTTTCGAGAGCTCATAACCCCGAGTTCGTCTCCGTTTGGAGTATTGAACTGGACTCAGTAGCCTCATTAAAGCGATTCTTTATTGAAATGAAACATGTTCTTAACCCAACTGTCGGGCAAGACAATGGAGACAAGTGTCCTTTCCTGAGTGGTGAAGAGAGACTCTATCTCTCTCTCTCTCTCTCTCTCTCTCTCTCTCTCTCACTGTATATATATATACACACACACACACACACACACACACACACACACACACACACACACACACACACACACACTTTTGCCTGTTCATTATAAATCTATATGCATTAAAATTGAGAATTGAGTTATTCCTCCCTTTCTGTCTCTACCAGCAAGTTTGGAAGTCAATTATTGAGTCAGCAGTAGACTTTTATGCACTATGTGCAAAACTGACTTGATGCATCAGTAGTATCTTACTGGAGCATCACAATGGAATTCAGTGAGCTCACAGTGAGAAGAACATATATACACCAACCATAACCGTTCACTGTCCATCCTATCAGCTCCTCTGACCATACAGGAGCTCTTTGTACTTTTATAAGTCCAGACTGTAGTTCATCTGTTTCTCCGATACTTGATTCTCCTCCTTCCACCCTGACCTTCAGTGATCAGGACCCCATAGAAGATGAGGGTGTAGGGGTGTCTGATAGAGTGGACAGTGAGTGGACACAGTGTTTAAACACTCCAGCAGCACTGCTGCGTCTGATCCACTCGTATCAGCAACACACACTAACACACCACCACCATGTCAGTGTGACTGCAGTGCTGAGAACGACCCACCACCCACATAATAGCTGCTCTGTGGTGGTCCTGTGGGGTCCTGTATATTGCCAGGAAAGCCAAAACTCGCACGCCGTGCAGGTTTGATGAATGGTTGTGGGCAAAAGGAAACGGATAAACAGGCTGAGGATTTTGACAGAACGTTCCGCTGAGATGTAGACTATTTAATCACGGAAAACAAGGTTGGGCTGTTTGCATGGACTGTATGATGTATCTCACCTCACCCTGAATGTTGCAGCATGGGTTTGTGGAGTTGAAATATGGCTCAGTGTGTGAGGCAGTGGCTGTACTGCAGTCATCACTGAGCTTAAATCCAATCCTGGGACTAACACTGAATTTATGTGCTTATGAAATGTAAATTTATGCTAACAGTTGAGACAGGAAAGGTGGATTTAATCAGTATGGTAGAAGTCTGTGCTGAGCTTGCACAACATCAATGGAAGTAGTTTACTGACTCTGGATGGTTCGCCTGGTCTGTCCCTTACTTTACCCCTCAGGTCTCTAAATGAGAGGCTGCCAAGCTTGTGGAACTTTTAATTTCACTTAAACTTAGTTTGCAAACTTTGAAGTCATATTTATGCTGGTCAGTAACTCTTGTCAGGTCGCACAAGTTCACTGCACGGCCTAACTGCACTATGATTTTCAAAATTAGACAGGTTGGAAATAATCAAATCAAATCGACATGTATTTGTGTGGCGCTCGTCACGACCGCAGTTGTCACAGAGCAGCTTCTCAGAAATCAAAGGATAAGAGACAGATCCCCTAATGATCAAACCAAAGGGTGACAGTGGGGAGGAAAAACTCCCTCAGAGCTGGAGATAGAAACCCTGGGAGGAACCAGGCTCATAAGGAGGAGGACCCATCCTCCTCTGGTCAAACTACTTATACACAGTTAGGGGACACCGGACCCCCACTCCTCTGTTCTAATACTCGTGCGTTTGCTGGTGGATATAATAGTAACAGTAGATTTCTACACAGTATGAATCTGCCACCATGCTGTCATTGATTAAAGCTGAAAGTCGTCACTTTAGAACTTTAGGCCAGTTTTGGGGGATGTTTTCGTAGTTTGACAAACTTTAATTTGCCAAAAAATGAGAAGTATTTATAGGAGACACACACATACAGGATATTGTTATTTCTTTTCATCTGAGATGTAAAATGAACAAAACTAACTAACTAAGGAGCAAACAGCCCCTCCCTTCCCATTTTCCTCTGAAACAAGATATCTGGGTCAGTGATGTCATCGGCCCCGCCCCCTCTGTGTGCAGGTTGAGCATGTACACATGGACAGAGCAGTAAACATGCACTGGAAGCTGCTTTGACATTTAAACTGGGACTTAATTCAATGGGAACGAGTGAATTTGAGCTGTTTTCTGAACTGGATTACTCACTGATAGTTCATCACACAACAACAGGTCCTGTACTTTGTTAAGATATGTGCTGAGAAACAGCACGTAAAGTGCGGATCTCAGTTTCTAAGAGTTAGTCTGCTCTGTTATTTGATAAGCAGTCTAGAGTTAAAGTAACGTTGCACTGTTTTATTGCAATATCAAGTCAAATGTTTGTGGTTCTCCATCAAACAAGAAGAGATCCATTGAAATATCAGTGTTACAATGTATATCTGTATATACTCTGGTACTGTGCCAGAATATCTCTAATGTACGACCCTCTGCTCTGTCCTTTTCACTCTTCAGATTAGCTTGTACAATTATTATGTTGACTTACACATTCTATGTATCTATAGATCATCCAACCTCTAAACCTACCTACGTATCTTCCCAACCAACCACAAACCTACCTACCAATGAACCTACCAACCACTTACAAACCTACCTGCCTACCTACTTACCTACTTACACCCCAACCCAACCAATCACCCACCCACCTGATCAACCACCAACCTATCTTCTAACCTACCCATCCACCAATCCAATCATCCTTCCACCCGCCCACCTACTTATCCACCCACCCACACAACCAACCACCAATATACCTACCTAGCTACCTACCAACCTACAAACCCAACTAATCAACCAACCACCAATACAACATCTACCTACCCAACCAACCTAACTACCCAACTACCCATCAAACAGAAATACATACCCACCTAAACACTAACCCACCTATCTACCCACCAACCAAACCATCTACCCGTGCACTCACCTATCGACCTACCTAGCCACTGTGTTCTCCATTGGGTTCTTTATTCAAGACAATGGTTCTTTGTAGAACTAAGAGAATTTGAACTATTTGAATGCTTTGTTCCTTTATCAGAAGGTTCTTAATAAATGGTTCTGTATAGCATCAAGGGTTCCTCTACCATCATACATCAAAGAAACCTTCCTCAATACTACTGTATATAGAACCTTTCTTTGGGTGAGAGTGTACAGAGAACCCTAGCTCAGAGACCTGGACCATAATTTCACAGACTAATGCTGGGCACGGAGAAGATTAAGTATCCGAGCATATATTCAATCTATCCTTACAATGTGACCTTTCACATCCATACAATAAAGATCAATCCTTTGCTATTAAAACTGTCTTTTTGGCAGAGCATAGGCAAGTCCATTAGTCCAAAATGTGGCATTGATTAGTGGGTTACAGGCTCTTATTGGAGCATTACTATGGAGAGGGGAATACGGTAGATAGTCACCTATGAACAGGTACAGTGTGGACGTCCATCTGAAACTCTCCCCACCATGTCCAGCGATTCTTCTGCTTTGGTAAGACCCTAATGTTCACCCTCTGATATCAAAACTTTTCATAGCCAAGAGGATGAAATGGCGCCAGGGAAAAAGACGTATCTCCTGTTTGTATCCCACGTTTGCCGGGAAAACACAGAATCCCTGAATGCCCCCCACAACCAATTTGTATTCTGGAGAGATCAGACCATTTTAAAAGATTTCTCTTTCGGTTTATGACTCACAATAGCCAGAGGAGACAAAAGCAATTTTGCGGGCAGTTTTACTTCTTTTTAACATTTTTTCGGAAAGCTGTGTCAGTGGTTTGGCTTATTCAAAGAGATTGTAATTTGCTCCAACTCAATCTACAACGAATTTGAAGAAGACTTCATATTAAACACTGTAGCCGTGCTTCTTGACTCCTTAAATCCATGTACTTCAATCAGCCATAGCCTACTGCGTACCACAGAGGACCTGTTTATTTTACTTATATATCAACCAACCTATAAACATTCCTACGTATCTTCCCACCCAACCACTTACCAACCTACATTCCTAAGTACTTACCCACCAATCCAACCAATCACCCATCCACCTGATCAACCACCAACCTTTATCTACCAACCTACCCATCCAACTAATCAACCAAACACCAATATACCCACCAACCCAACCAATCACCCACCCACCTGATCAACCACCAAACTTTTATCAACCAAACACCAATATACCCACCAACCCAACCAATCACCCACCCACCTGATCAACCACCAACCTTTTATCTACCAACCTACCCATCCAACTAATCAACCAAACACCAACATACCCACCAACCCAACCAATAACCCACCCACCTGATCAACCACCAACATTTCTATCCACCAGCCCACCCATCCAACTAATCAACCAAACACTAATATCAACCCACCAATCCAACCAACTAAACTCCCACCCAGCTACATACCCACCGACATGATAAACCACCATCCTAGCTACCTGCATACTACACAGGACCACCTCAGGACCACCACAGAGTTGGTATTTCATAATTGGCAATTAAGATGGGTTTCTTCCACAGTTTCAAATTGAAGAACCTCCAGAAGTTCCTCAAGGATCTTGTGCGCTTTACAGTGTAGGGATGTCCAAGCAGCACCTGAAGGCAATGAACTAATGAATTAATTAAGAAGACTGAGATAGACTGTATGTACCACTGGGGTTTTTAGTTGGAGCATCACTCCAGTCTTTGTGAGGGTTCTGGTTCACCTTGTGTCTATGTGGGGTTTCCTCTGCTGCTCCAGTTCACTCCCAGCTCACAAAAACACACGGTAGGTGAATTGGCTGGTAAATTGGCCCATAGGTGTGAATCAGTGTGCGGTACCCTGTGATGGACTGGCACAGTTACAGCTTTTACAAACTCGTAAAGGATAGTGTTTCTATCGTCTGATATCAAAACCAGACTGAATGAACTGAATGAAACAGAACGCCAGCTTGGCCCAGCATGAGTTTATCAATAAAGCATGTGTTGATGTGATGATTGGAGACCAATAAAACTCAATCAGCAGCACCGACTGTCTGACAGCAAAGTGGCTTAGTGAGTGCAGGCTGATAGTTATGCTAATGTGTCCATTATCTTTCCCTCCATTTTTGCCATTATGCATTTTTTATTACTTGTAAATGGATGCTGCCTTTGACATTGTAAGAAATATTTATGAAAAATTAATAACCTAAAAAAAACTGTGTAGAATAGAAATATACTAGAAGATCTAAAATTACATAATGAACACATTCATGTTCATAATTGTATTATTTTTGTATTGCATGTATTTCAAGCCAGAATCTTAAATTATTCAAAAATGTATTCCTATAATTTTGTATAAATTACTAATCAGACACTATCAATAATAAAACAAATGGCTTTTTGGAGATACATGCTTACATTAAAGCTTAGGAATCTCCCCACATGACACATGACCTGCCCAGACTGGGATTTTAGGCTTTTGACAGTGGAGCACTGATCGCTCGATGGGATTTAGTCATACAATCTCACGTTTGGTGAGCAGCAGTTAGACCGTAGGGCCACCCTAGAATTGTGAACCTATGCTGTAAAAACACAGTTATGAGTAAATTTACATCCTTATTCACACCCACTCATCTCCATTTTATTTGAACCAAATGTTCTTCTATAAGAACCCCAAGCACTATCTACGCGGTCCTTGGGGTGGCAGTGGCCCTTGGGTTGAAATAGGTACTGCTGGAGGCCCCTGACCCACAATTATGCTTTCATTTTAAAGTTTAGTTACAAAATGTTTCCACTTTCAAAACAGCCAAAATTGTTGTAGTAGATGCTCAAGAGGCTAAGTCACCATCTATAACTATAAAAAAAACATATATACATATGATATATAATCCCTTATTGTGTACAGAAACACAAAGTTGGCAATTAACCTTTAGAAGCCATTTTTGTGGGATGTTCTGTAGTTTTCACCCAAAAATTGGAAAGGTCATTGTAGGAGACAGTCACACATGCCAGAAATGTTTATTTTCAGGAGATCCTTGGCTACTGAAATTTGTCTTATTTTTAATATTTATGTATGTTTCAGAATAATTTTATTCTAGAACTTGAACAGTCAGCAAAATAAGAGAGCAGACAGCCCCTCCCTTCTTATTTTCCTCTATAACAAAATATCTGGGTGATGTCATCAACCCCGCCCCCTCTCTCTGATCAGTCAAAGTCTGTATGCAGGTTGATCATCAGCCCCGCCCCCTCTCTCTGATCAGTCAGAGTCTGTATGCAGGTTGAGCATCAGCCCCGTCCCCTCTCTCTGATCAGTCAGAGTGTGTATGCAGGTTGAGCATCAGCCCCGCCCCCTCTCTCTGATCAGTCAAAGTCTGTATGCAGGTTGAGCATCAGCCCCGCCCCCTGTCTCTGATCAGTCAGAGTCTGTATGCAGCTGGAGCATGTACATGTGGACAGAGCAGTAAACATGCACTGGAAGCTGCTTTGGGATGTTTTTTAAGTTCAAGCAGGTGTGTTTCATCAAGAAAAGCACAAAACTCCGCAGGAATCCGGCCCTCCAGGACCAGAGCTCCCTACCATTGGTTTAGAGCTTATAAGGATAGGAACTATGGAGGCTGTGTGAACAAATATAGAAGACTGAAATGGACTCTTAGGGTGTGAAAAAAGGAGACACACACACACAGAGGATGATTTTCAATTACTGACACATACACTGGTGGGAACGGAGAGGCTTTGTGCCTCAGTGGAGGAGCTTTTGAAAGGTTTCCAGAAAACTGCAGCAAATGGTGACTGTGTTTATGTGTTTGAGGAAAAGAGTACAATGACCATCCCAGATAGCCGTACTGCAGCCTGACTGTGGGTGAGTGTGTGTGTGTGTGTGTGTGTGTGTGTGTGTGTGTGGGGTGGGGAAGGTGGTGCACATGCAAATGTCATTTGCAGTTTAACCATCTATTTGTATTCCCAGTCATTCGAAGCCACTGACCAGTATCATTAATCACACATTTTGCTCTGCATGGAAGAACAAGATATCTGACATTTAAACGACGGCATTGAACTTTAAGCCACACGTCTGGAGAAGAGCTCTGACTTTTGTGTTTTGACTGAAAAAGTGTCGACTTCCAGTATAAATACAGCCTTGACTATATCTCTGCTGTCTGGTTCTTTACATTCTGTCACGGTTTCATTACGATCAGACCAATAAAATCGTTTTACGCTCATACCGCGTTTACATCCACTCAGTAACCCAGTTCCAGCAGAAAATCCGATGTAGTCAGTAATCCAATTAACACGTTCAGATGCACTTGTGTCATCAGACGCTGAGTGTGTTTACATGCACGCAATAATCTGATAACAGCAGAAAATGAATCAGTCAGCATGTTTACATGCACTTGTATAATCAGAGTGTGTTTACATGCACTCAAAAAAATCCAATAACCGCTGAGAATCAGATTTCGTCAGTAATCCACTCAACACGTTTACACGCACTCCAATAATCCGTTCATCACAGAGTCCGATTTCTGGAGTTACACTGATTTCTTAGATTGGAGTAAGGTCTAGATATCTGATTAATGAATCTGATAAACATTGGCTTCAGGGTGGTGTGTGTGGCACAGCTCCAGAGGTCTGGGGTTGTGGGTTTGATCCCTGTTAAAGTCGCCACCAGTGAGGAGTTTAGTGTGTTTTCCTCATGTCTGTGGAGGTTTCCTCCGGGTATTCCGGATTTCCTCCAAAAAATGCATGTGGTAGGTGATTTGGCCATGCTATTGCCCCCTAGGTATGAGTGTGTGAGTGAGTGATTGTGTGTCCTTGCAGTGGACTGGTGCCCTGTCCTAGTGGTATCACCACCTTGTGCCCAATGGTTCCAGGAAGGCTCTGGACTCACCATGACCCTGAACAAGATGACGGGAATAGGAATATGCACGGAAAGATGGATGTGTTATTATACTCTGTTGTATCAATACAGAAGTGTATTAACTCGGACTTCCTAATGCCACCTAAAATCTCGGAATATCAATAATGCTCCAAGATCTGGAGTGATTTTGTGATTTTCCTGGCCATCTGTTGTTCCGTAGAGTAAGACATGACTGAGCTTGCAAAGTAGGCGTAGAGGGAGGCGGATGTTCGCAGGGGTCAAACAAGGCTGGTTCTCAACATATGCTTCGGCAGAAGAGCGGAATACCAACAGTTGAGTTACGGAGCGATGGAATTGCTGATGTGCCTTATTAAGATTGAACCAATCAGGACTGAGACTAGCTGAGCTGCATGTTCCTAAGGAGCTGAATCATGAGATGTCAAAGTTGAGAGAGATGATAAAGAAGGATCTCAGTAATGCCAGAGCTTTTATTCCCCCATCTAACATTCACTCTCCCTTTTCTTCTCTCTCACTCTCTCGTTCTCTCGCACTCTCTTTCTGTCTGTCAGCCCCTGCGAGATGTTCAGAGACATTTTTTTTCCAGCCTCCCTTTGTGGATGTTCAACAGTCAACGGCTTTCCATGCCGAGTCAGGCTTCTGTCATCCTATAATTACCCGCCATGTACGCTAACAAAAGGAGTTTTCGTTTTTATTCGCTGCTCCAAATTCCCGAAGCCTGCGGCCGTGCAGTCTGAGTCAAGCCCTTACACAATAGGTCTGTGATAAAGTCTCGTTGGACCGGTGGCGTATGTTACCGATACAACATTGCAGCAAAGGCTGGTCGAAAAAGGACACTTTGGAACAATGTCTTAGAATCTTGTTTGGTTCTCCGAGACAGAGGTTCTCAGGAAACCCCGGCTGGAATACAAAGAGCTTGAGAAAAGTCTGCCTAATTCCTCTGAAATGGATGGTTCTCAAGCAGGTCCCTGTGGACCTGCAGATGTCCCAGATTTTTGCTCCAACTAAGCTTGCAAAGAGCAAATGTGGACCATTTGAGGTCCCTGAAGACCAGTTAGAGGAACTACTGCTTCATTTTTTGTGAATGAAAATGTAGATGTAGATTATTTTCAAATGTAAATAGCCTAGATCCTTATCTCCAAGCCAAAAACGTTTAAAGTCTAAAGGTTTTCATCAGTGTTTGTTCTAATGATGGTCCTAAATTCAGTGTTTGATTGCTCTAAAACCCGGCATGCAGTTGTGTCTCAGGCAGATATGCCCTATAAAAAGGCTCTCAGTGGCAACCTTTGGGTAGAGAACCTCTGCTAGACATGCCTCTACGACACATTCAAAGACATCACTGGATTGAAAGAAACCGTCAGTTGACCATCTAGACCTACGGACCAGGCCACCATCACCTTCATATGCGGTGGTGTCCTGAATGAGAAACATGGACTCCAGCACATTGGAACACCATCGTCTTTAATGACAAATCCAGGTTCTGTTTGGCGTCCAGCGATGAAGCCTCGTGGTGAGCACGTCAATCCTGCCTTTGCGATGGAGCAACACATTGCCCCATACATGCTCGCATACAACAGTTGGTCAACCCTTGTAGGGATATAAGGGATACTCTCATGGCAGGGCTTTCAATTGGCGTTTTCCCCCACACAGCAAGGGTTTCCCAGGAATGTCTCTCTGATCAGTCAGAGTCTGTATGCAGGTTGAGCATCAGCCCCGCCCCCTCTCTCTGATCAGTCAGAGTCTGTATGCAGGTTGAGCATCAGCCCCGCCCCCCTCTCTCTGATCAGTCAGAGTCTGTATGCAGGCTGATCATCAGCCCCACCCCCTCTCTCTGATCAGTCAGAGTCTGTATGCAGGTTGAGCATCAGCCCCGCCCCCTCTCTCTGATCAGTCAGAGTCTTATCCTACTCACCAGGCCACCAAGTGGACCACAGCATTCAGGCCTTAAAGCAAACTGGATTATTACAGGGGGGTTGAAATTGACACTAATTCTCCCTCTTTTCGGTGGTTTTTGTGGTTGGAGACCTGACAAGATGAAATTCAGTGCTGGGAGAAATCTGTAAGTGGGCTTTCCAGGATATTATTACAGTGATGGGGCTCATTTTAAAGAAAGAGCGAGTGCAAGCTCAATTTCAGGTCTTCTCTGTACCGTGGGACTGATTGGGACTGCTCTGCTCAACAGGTCTTCCATTTTCCGTCTCCACACGAGGAGGCAGTTCGCTGCATTAGTGGAACACATCATACGTGCCTTCGGTGAGTTGACTGCAGAGGGAAAGTGTCTGCTTTGAACATACCCCACAAAAGCACAGGTGATTTGGCCTCCTTAGAGCCCAAATCTGCTGAAACAGCAGTCCGGCCATGTGCTTAATACCTATTTGAATACTCCAGAGTCTTGTTAAAATAAATTTACAGCCATATTCAGAAGTGTTGGGCATGCCAGTAGACCCTAGCAGCACACAAGATGGATTAAGGCTGCCACAGATGTTTAAAAATAGTGCGGAGAACACACACACACACACACACACACACACTCACGCAATGGGTTAAGGGTGTTTTTGAAGGCGTTGATTTTTAAGCGCATTACATAAAGAGTGAGTGGATTCGCTGTGCGGGAGAGATGGAGATATTCTGAGATTGTTATTCCATCAAAAATGCATCTCTCACCGTTCCCATTCTTAGAACCGATGGCTCGCTGTAACATTAGTCATAGTTCTCCATTATTCCACTTTGTTTGACTGTTATTCTGCTTTCACACCAATTCGTTTTGTAGCTCTACTGGCTTTCTCTATCGGCGTATCTGCACACATTGTAAGCCTCCTTGCACCCTGATCTTCAGTGGTCAGGACCCCACAGGACCACCACAGAGCAGGTGCACTGTGCAACAATGTAGCATCACCATAGCAACCGACAGCAACATCTAAGCGACAACCTAGGAACACCCTTGCAACTCCTGTACCACCGCAACACCCTAGCAACCATGTTTGCAAGCATGTGCAAACATCTAGGCTTGACGATGCTTACAATTTCTCAGAAGACCCTGGAGAGTCTGGACGAGGCATAAATCTGTGTTAAACTCCACACTGGATTAAACTCTGCTTGCTTTTGTGCAGCAGAGACATTGAAACGAAGGACGGCAGTACAATGAGGCCTGATTGACTTTAGAATATACGGTTAAACAAAGGAACATGACTTTATTCATTTCTAAGTCCCTCTGCTGCTCTGCAGAGCTGGCGTGCTGAGCAGAGGGCAGCTGATCTCCAGATACCTTCATTATTAGCTCCAGAAAATACAGGCCTGAATATTCATCAGGCGTGATTTCTGTGCTTTTCATTCGGGGGAGAAAGGCATGAAATGGGGCTTTAAATGGAAACGTCCAGCGGTTTGTCACATCCGAACGGACAGATTGTTGGGCTCCGATACAACGAATCAGTTTAGGTTTTATTTTATAAGAAATAGTAAAATTTCTGAGGAAATTCTAATGTGTCTATAAAACATTATAGAATATGGTTGTTTAGCTGATTTGTGATCATTTCATTCAATTATATTCCAAAATGTAAACGGTCATATTTTACATTCATTACATGTAAAACGACATTTCAAGCCGTTTTTTGTTTGATTACTAATTTCAGGATCAATTTTAAAAGAAAAAGCTTGAAATATATCATTTTAAAATGTAATGAATATAAAATATGCAACAGTTAATCTTTTTTAGTTAAATTATCAAAACCCCTTTTTAACTGCTATTATTATTATTATTATTATTATTATTATTATTATTATTATTATTATTATTATTATTATTATCATTGTTTCTCTGCAGACTTTATTCTCCTCCTTTCACCCTGATCTTCAATGATCAGGACCCCACAGGACCACCACAGAGCAGCTACACTGCAGTCACACTGACATGGTGGTGGTGTGTTAGTGTGTGTTGCTGGTACGAGTGGATCAGACACAGCAGTGCTGCTGGAGTGTTTAAACCCCTCAGTGTCACTGCAGTGCTCAGAATGATCCACCATCAGTAATACCTGCTCTGTGATGGCCCTGAGAGATCCTGGAGGTGGTGCAAATAAGGTTGATCTGTGTGCATTGAGTGTTTATGGTGCTTTAAGCATAATCTGGGACCTGGGAACTCACTGACCATTGGCTCTTTCTCCTTTAGGAGATAAAGCCTCGTAGGGGAATTTGGAGACCAGCTGTTAATAAGGTTTATTCTGTTGACACGCTGGTGCTCCTACAGGCATCAGGTTCATGGTGGCTTTGAAGTGTATCTCCACCTTTCCTTATCAAACACAGCGTTGGTGTGTATTCAGGACAGCAGAGCTGGTGTGTGTGTGTGTGTGTGTGTGTGTGGGGGGGGGGGTGTCCTCAAACAGGCAGCAGAAGGCTTTTCCAAAACCCTTGAGACATTTAAAGGATAGTAAATTGAACAAGAACCGAAACCATCGACACACACAACACACAAACAGCAGCAGTGTGCTGAGAGGAGATTGAGGAGCATGAGCCTCAACTCAGAGGCAGAGCTCAGGAACGATGAGCTGAAATCCCTGTGCAGATGAAGGCACTGACTCACTGTGAAGTCATTGTGAAAAGCAATCGGCACACATGACACATTGTGACCGTTTATATTTCCACTGTAACTATCCGTGGTCTGTAAATAGATGAATGAATGGTGGGATGGAGAGATTAATTCATAAATAGATGGATAAAAGAAGCGATGGATGGATGAATGGATGAAAATTGCGTGGTTGAGTGAATGCGCGGACGAGCAAATAGTTACACACGGGAAGGAAAGGTGAATAAAAGTGTGGAAAGATGAATGAAATCATTGCGTAGAGGGAAGAATGGATGAATAAATGGACGAGTGAACGAGTCTGAAAGTGTGTGCATCTGCAAGCTTCTTTCTGAAGCCGTTAGAGAGCCCTTCAGATCTGCCCTTTTTAATACAATCAAGAGCAAACCAAACTAATGTCTGCAGTCAAATACGTGTGGCAGCGATATAATGACTGATGCATGTGATGCCGTGTGAGCGAGAGCGAGCGGAAATGTACAAACCCCGGGTTCCGCAGGGCTCTTATCTCTCTGTAGAGGTACGGACACAGGAAAACGGATATTCCGTCTGTCTCTGGGTAGCGATTAAGACCAACTATCATCACGTTGTGGGTTTAATCTTCATGCGAAGAGCTCACAAAGAGAAATGGAACGCAGAAAGATTAATTAGTTTTCTTTGAACAGGCTTCATTTCTCGCTTCACGTTCCTTTCTCTCCGTTCGTGCACTCTGTGCTTAAAGTCTATTTTGGTTCTTTGGCCCTTAACAAGACTGGAGCAGCATGAGACTCACGTGGTTCCGTTCAGGAGGGCTTGGGTTGTGATCTGCCCGCGTTATTTCAGCGATGTCATTGTTACTGGACGTTTGGAACAATCCCATTGGACAGAAATAGTCACCTTGCATGTTTAAAGTGGTAGTACTTTTAGGCCCCTGCAGATGGCACTGCATGAGGTTGATAAATAAAGGGCTGTAAATACCTGCGGGGTGTGCAGTGGGGTTCATAGATTGAGAAGAGGCGGTAGAGTGCAGTGAACGTCTGGTCTTAATGGTCCACAAAGCAGCGTGCGCACATGCCCAGAGCAGTGGGCAGCCCTATCCACTGCGCCTTGCTCAAGGGCACTTCAGTCGTGTCCTGCCGGTTCAGGGGATCGAGCCAGCAACCTTCCAGTCCCAAGGCTGATTCGCCAACCACCAGGCCATGGCTTGAACGCTGATTTGTCATTTGAGTCACATCTATTTGCGTGCGGTGGGCCGGTGTGTCTGTGGTCACCTCAGCTGGTTGTTGAGTGAATGAAAGAGCGGGGTTCCCTCACTCAGAGCCGTTTACAAAGACAGAAGCTCGCGCGCTGGCGGACGTGAATGCAGCACGCAGCAGGAGAAGCAGCTGGATCTCTGCCAAGCACTGCAGGATTTCAATACCAATGACTCTGTAACACAATCGCTGAGAAATAAAACACCTGAGGTGGAAGAGAGAGATCGGGAGAGAGGGAGAGGCCGTGAGCGAGGGTTCTCTCTGCATGGCCTATTGTCTCTGTTTAGCCTTTGGAAGGGTTGCGTTGTTATTGTCGTTGTGCTTTCTCGTTAGGTGTACAGTAATTACACAGTCACTCATTTACCACGTTATGAAAAATGATTTCCTATTTAAACCGAGAACCGAGTCGTGGAATTGAAATAAACAGACATTAAAACATCATCAGAATAAATAAATTGAAAGTAAAATAAAGTCTCCACCTTCCAGTTCAGCCTCGCTGTGGGTCTAGAGTACGAAACGGTTCCTTGAGAAGCTCGAGGAACTCGATTCCGAAAAAGTGTATCGACGCAAATATTTGCGTCAATGCTCCGTTTAATCCGCTTGACCACGTCACTGCTTATAAAGGTGACGTGAAGGAGATGCCGAGGGGCGAACAGAGGAGACAGTAGACAGACACACGTTGCTTTCATTTCCAGATGGATGAATGAAAACTCGTGTGCCGTAAAAGCATCATCACAGATCCGTGTTACTGGGGTGAGGGTGGTGGACTCAGAGTGGACCCAACAGAGTGGACAGAGCAGGTATTATGTGGGTGGTGGGTCATGCTCAGCACAGCAGTGACACCGACGTGGTGGTGTGTTAGTGTGTGTTGCGCTGGTACGAGTGGATCAGATGCAGCAGTGCTGCTGGAGTGTTTAAACTCACTGATCACACGATTGGACGCTCATATCAAGTTGACCTGGGACTATAACCCTGTAGCCCAGGCCTCGTGCCGGCCCTGCCTTAGACCACTGTCCAGGAGAGGTGGTCTCGGTCTGGATCACACTGAACCATAGTTGGGTTGGATCCATTACAGGGCGTTGAGCCAGGCTTTCATTACCAATTAAACAGTTAAAGAAGAAAAAGAAGTAAAACCCAGCTCTGGGAGCATCAAGGGATCGATTCGATCTGTTTGTGATGGTGGAACTGTTGCAGGACGAGCTCATCAGCAGTTTAGTGGAACCAAATCAATCTGTTCTTCCTTTTTTCTAGGAAAGGAAAATAGCCAAAGTGGCATCATGTCAGATGCACGTCCTTCTATGTCCCACTTACTTCCCACGTAGGTGATGATGATGGAATTTTTTACAGCTGTACTTCTCAGCATGGGCTGGGGACCACCAGTGAGCCACGAAGACCTCTCTAGTGGTCCACAGACCCTTCATCAGGAGGACGCAGTAGTCCATAGTGGGTTGGACTAACAGGGCTGACAGTGACTTGACGGTCTATTGCAGTATTGCGTCTGAGGATCGCAGGTTCAAGTCCTGGGTCATGCTGCTTACCATCGGCAGCCAGTGTCTGAGAGAGCAACGTTCTTGATATTGTTGTATTGAAGCTGGAGACCCGGTGCTTTCCTTCGAGGGTGTTGTTTGTCCAGCAATGATGCAACGGAGACAGTAGGTGACAGTAGTTTTAGCGTGGACGAAGGTCACGTGCCCCACCGATATCCAGCGATAACTGAAATGTCCCCTCAATAATGATAATTAGAATTGATGCTTATCCCACCAATATCCAGCACATTGTCCCCACCAATTTGCCCCCTCCCTTCTCAACTTGTCCCTCACCCCCACCAATGTTAAGAGCAAATCTACCCTTGCATCAATTCATCAGCTTTTATTTTTGAATGATTTACTTCCACTACTGAAATGACACGTATCTCGTTTTACATCTGTGTGTCACTTGCATTAGTTTCTGGTTCTTCTGAAATATTCATTGTGTGCAATTAAAACCTTCCTGTCACTGTTCAAAGGCACAGAGTCCTACGGGGTTTTAATGAAATTCTGTCTGCCACAGGTCTCTTCTGCAGGCGTAATCACTGCTGCTCAGTCTGGGGCAGCGAATGTGCCACTCTTTACTATCACACGTCAACGTTGTGTCATTTTTCACCAAAAAAACAAAACAAAAACAACAACAAAAACATTACGGCATTAAAACATCATTACCCGTATGTTTACTATGCTGTCGGGCGTCCGTGTGCCACCAAATCAGCTCCCAACTGCTGAAGCTTTTAAAATCAAAATGTTTTCCAGAATATGTTCAGTTTTGTCTTGAATATATTTAATAAAAAACAAAAACATATTTTTGAAAACATATTATATATTTTTATATCGTTTTAAGTTACTATCATTTAAAATCCATTTTATTTAAAATTTCAACATATTTTAAAGAAATTTCCGATTTCAAAACCATTTTATTTAATTTTATTTTTTTTTTAGTTTAGTGTCAGTTTTAAATATACTTTAAAATTCAAGGTAGTTTTTAAATATATTTATTCCCAATATTTGTTTGGAATCTATTTAAAAACAGTTTTAGTTGTTCATGCAGTTTTAATCCAATAAAAAAATAAAATTAACTAAAGTGAATCTATTTTAAACAGAAAGGTTTAATATATTTATTGATATATTTAATCTGAAGTTTAGTTTTGAACTTTGTAAAATCAGCTTTAATTTTGAAAATATTAAAGTATATATATATTAAACCAATTTTAAACCAATTCATAATTTCATTATTCAACATTTTTTGCATAGTCTTGAAAATATATTTTTTTTGTTTAGAATCTATTCTAAGTTTTAAACATACTTAATTTTAGTTTTGAATATATTTAATCCCAAACATATTTTAACTCTATACTTTTTATAAATAAATATTTTGAAAATTTTTAATGCATTTTAAATTCTATTTGAATTTTTAACACACACACACACACACACACACACACACACACACACACACACACACACACACACACATATATATATATATATATAAATGTCTTTTAAATATATCTTAAGTGCAGTGACTCTGACTCTACAAATACACAATAGTATTAATTTCAACAAGGTCAGATTTGCGTGTAAAACACAACATAAATGCTACTAAATAAAGTCTAATAAATCTGTCTTCTTATTGAAGTGCAACAAATGTAGTGTTGCTGATTTGTTTGGGCTCTCAGGTCTGGGATCGTTTATCAAACTTACACCAGCAATGGCTCTTTACAGTACATTAATATCACACTTCATATGCCCAACGTATAACTCAATGCATTAAGAGCATAATGCAGCAGCCACACGCTCCACGAGTGGCACATATTTCATAATTAGGATTTGGACATTACGACTTGACAAGTGGAAAATTGCATATGACTGAATGATGATCGGTAATGCATATCAATGAGACGGTTCAGTCAACCACAAGCTCTGCGACGTTAGAGGCTTTTAACAGAACGGTACGGATGTTATGGAAATCCCATCGTCTGCCGTCTTGCCTTTAATGCAGCCAGCCATCAGGACTTTAAAAGCTGGAACGATACGATGGTCCCACTTTCAGTTACTAATATGGACGTTTTAATATCTGTCTGTGCTGATAATGTCACTCATACACTGTTTAACATTCATGCATCTTAAACACATTCTTTGTTTTGGAGTCATATTTTAAAAGGCTGTGTAAAGACGTCAGTCTGCAGGGCATTGGTCTGAAGGCAGCAGTTAAACCACTGTATAGAATCTGATATTGTAGAGCTAATTTTAATCATATTTCTCAGTCAAATAATTTCATCAGTAAAAATCCCCCCCAGAAAAGTTTGGTTTGTTGTTGTTATTGTTTAATCTGTAAACAAACGTCACATTTTGTGATGTTTCATTGTTCATTGAATTGTTGCCCAAATAAGTAAATAAACTCAACTTTGGTGAAATTTGTGTTGTTTTAATTTTTGAAACTGATATATAATGTTGATTATTTTTAACCTGTTTCACTTTGAAAATATTGAAAATATAGATTTTGTTTGTTTAAAAATGTTTATAATAGATTTATTCCCAATATTAGTTTAGTTTTGAGGTTTAAAATTCTACATATAATGTGATTTTATATAATAATTTTATATAAAAAAATATTTTATAATAATAATAATAATAATAATAATAATAAATAATATATAATATTACAATAGTATTATATATATATTAGAAATATATCATTTATATTAAATGTTGAATATTTTAAACTCAGATTTATTTTTATTAATATTACCAGTTTAGAATCTATTGTAAAAGGCACAATATTTTAAATAATTCTCAATTATGGTTTCAAAACAAACAAATATCTTTGAATGTGAAATTCCATTTTTCCAGTGCAGCTCAAAAAACGTAATAATGTTAATTATTAATCACTTCGGTTCATATTTTATATTCATTACATTTAAAATGCTCATGAAAATTAGAAATCCAGTTTCTCAAAATGAATTTTAAATTTCTGATCATAATAAATGACTGATCAGGGAACCTTTAAATTGAATGGACACAAATGTTAACATTTACCTAAATTATCAACATAAAATCATGATTTTCACGTTTGTGACATGTACTAATATACTGAATTGTCCACGCTAAATGTTGTGTGTGTGTGTGTGTGTGTGTGCGTGTGTGTGTGTGTGTGTGTCTCTCAGAGATCCGTGAGGCATTTAAGGTGTTCGATCGAGATGGGAACGGCTTCATCTCGAAGCAGGAGCTGGGCATGGCCATGCGTTCTCTGGGCTACATGCCCAACGAAGTGGAGCTGGAGGTTATCATCCAGAGACTGGACATGGACGGTGAGGAGACAGAAGAAAACACTAGTGAATAAAGTAAACTTCACAAAACAAACAACCCAACACTCAGAGGCCCTAAACAGAACCTTTTTGAGGTTCTATACGGAACTAAAAATGTCTTGTATTGTTAATAAGTCAAGCTTATTTCAATAGAAGAACCCTTCATAGGACCCTATACAGTGCGTTCTCCCTCAATCTGAAGAACTCTTTCGTGATGAAAAATACCCTTTATTCATGCAAAGGGTTATTTGATCTGTTCGTGATTCTGAAGAAGTGTGTAGGGAGTGAAAGTGTCCGGTTGGAAGGGAACTTCAAACAGCACATGGAGGAGTAATGAGTGGTTCACGGCTCAGGAAGCTGACAGTAGTCGACCCATCAGTCGTTGATTCCCAGGTAACCATATAAAGCAAACTTGAGCAAGAGGCCTTCACGCAGTTTTGTCTTTGGGCCAGAGTTCCTGTAGACCAACATCAGCGTCCGCTTCCATACATCTCCAAAATCAGCCCCTTCCTTCACACTGTGGCCTTTGAAACGCCTGAATGCAAACACTAATTTTGGCCAATCATTAACATCTGCTTTGTGACCCATTTTCCACCTGTCCACTGTACCGCATCTTCTCACCTCTCTCTCTCTCTCTCTCTCTCTCTCTCTCTCTCTCTCTCTCTCTGTTTCAGGAGATGGTCAGGTGGACTTTGAGGAGTTTGTAACACTGCTGGGACCGAAGCTGTCTGCTGCGGGGATGCCTGACAAGTTCAATGGAACAGATTTTGACTCGGTTTTCTGGAAGGTGATTATCAGGTTCTTAACTCTTATTAAAACTGACAACGGGCTCAGACTACACTTCTGCTGTCACACACACACACACACTCACACACACACACACACACACACACACACACACACACACACACACACACACACACACACACACACACACACACAGAAATCTGCATGTGTGGTCATTTTGGTGTATTTCTGTAGCAGCTGAATTTGTAACTGGTGGAGGCTTTCACACCTACCTTGTTTGGTCTGGATTAGGGCTGCAGTGTTTCAGCACATTCCAGGGCACAGTACTCACGATGGAGGATGTGCAATGTCACCTAAGGCAGATTAAATTGTAATGCCATCGCAAACTGGGCGTGCTTTGCCATGCAGTGCTGTTCATCAACATATGATGGTCTCCATGGACTCTCAGCACTGACTGAGTAGATCATCGTAGCAGGATTCTTCATTATTGCACATAGTGTACATGACGGATGGTACAGTTTACAATAAATAGGTCCTTCTCAATTAACCAGCCCCGTTCAAAGTTGCAGGGGGTATGATAAAGCAGGGAGCCCACTAACGTGTGCAGGACTTGGGGCACTAGGACCAGGTTTGAGCTGCACTGCACTAATAAATGAGCAGATTCTGGTTTGAAACTTTGGTTGCATAAAGATTTGAAACTCAATTCGGATAAAAGATGAAGTATCACTCCTCAAGTGCTCTGAGAACTATAGGGTTAGGCTTAAATTCTTCTAGACTTTAAAGCTCTACACGGTCTGGCTCCAAAGTACCTCTCGGATCTCGTTTCTTTTTACCTTCTAAATGGGCCTTTAGAGGGTGCATTTATCATTGAAGCTGAAGCACTGAGCCGGAATTGCAGCTCTTTAGGTGGTCCAATCAGATGTTGCGCTGTGTGCTGTTTTGAGTCCTACTCTCTAAACCCTCCACCTGCATCTAAATTGTGGATTTAGGGGTCTGTGGCAAGACTGAAGACCTCCAGAGACCAGGACTTCTGGAACAAACTGCTTTGGACAGGTGAATCCAAGTGTGAATTATCTGGGCACAGTAACAGTATTTAAGCGCAAGAGTTTCATACCAGCTGTGAAGCATGGTGGTGGAAGTGTTGTGGTTTGGGGCTGCTTTGCTGCAGCAGGTCCTGCGTCTATACAAAGACTGATGGAAATACCACGTAGCTGAAAGATCTCGTACACTCAGATCTTCTGATTCTGGATTCCAGTTTCCACTCTGCCATGGGTCTTTTTTTAAAGCATCCTCGGGCTTGGGAAAGGCCATGCCAGTGTTAAGGATGCATAAAATTATATGGGCAGTGAATTTTCATTCATAATGGGAGCATAAATGGTCTAAAGGTTTTAGAGGGTGCATTTATCGGTGAAGATAACCCTCTACCTACTGGGGTACACAGAGGGGCACAGCCATACAGCCATACCCCACTGCATCTCGTTAAAAGCCTGTGAAACACTAAATATATGAAGTTATTCAATACAAAAGTGGGCATTACTCTGCCAGGGATGAGAAGTGAAGACCCCCAGCCATCATTCTCATGTAGGGCTCACATGGGTGGAATGTGGGCTAGGTGGGTTCCAGGTGCGCATGGGGTCTGAATGGGTTTGTATGTGTTACTGGGACCCAGTTGGGCCACATCATTTGATCCCTTCTTAATCTCACATGGGTCCGATCTGGGTTCTATGAGCAAGTTTAACCACTCCTGGACCTATCAGTGGCCATATGTGGGACCAACATGGAATCATGCTTTTGGAAAGACACTTGGGGATTATGGGAAATGTAGTGGCTGTAATGGATTTTTGGGGCGTGTCCTGTAATTCTGTCCAGCAAAATTGTGGAAAATGACACTCGTTTCATTCCGCAGTGTGACATGCAGAAGCTCACAGTGGAGGAACTGAAGCGGCTCCTCTATGACACATTCTGTGACCATCTGTCCATGAAAGACATTGAGAACATCATCATGACGGAGGAAAACCACATCGAGAACCCTGAGGACTGCCAAGTGGACATCGACTGTAAGACTCCACTAAAGCTGTCATTGTGTGCTTCTGAATACAGTATCAAACTGAATTCCTGATTGCAGGCATCACTCACTCTTACACTCAGCTTACACTGGAGACCAATGTCCACCGTGTAAGACATTTGGAAAGGGTAATAAGAAACTTTCCACTCACTGGCCACTTTATTAGAAACACCCTGTTCTTCCACACACTGGCCACTTCAACACCTACCTTGTACTTGGTTGCGCTTTAGTACAGGGGTTTCTAATAAAGTGGCACATCTGCAGGTACAGCTGTTCTCCCCTCATTGCCTTCTTTTTTGTCTGTCTTGTCCTCTCTCACTCCACAGCGTCAAGTCCGACCCAGCAGGTGAAGCAGACCTGCGTGAGGAAGAGTCTTATCTGCGCCTTCGCCATCGCATTCATCATCAGCGTTATGCTCATCGCAGCCAATCAGGTGCTCCGCAGTGGGATGAAATAGCAGTGTCGTCCAATTACATACCAGAGAATGGTGAACTCTAACCAATGACTGACAACAACAGTGGCAAAAAAACAAACTTTCACAATCAGTGACCAAGAAAGAGTCCAAATAACACCAAACTGGCGGCGCTGTGGCCCGAACCCGAGTCCGTATTCTACCAGCTAAGCTCCTCCATGGAAACTGCAAAGCGTGAACCTGTAAGACCCGCAAGAAAGAACATCTAACTGAAAAAGAACAAAAGGAAATGGGAGGTTTCTTGGGATCCACACAACAAGTTGACATGTAGGTTCAGAAATGATTGACTCTACTGCTCTACCGTCTTGCTGGACCTTGGACTCTGGAGATGCATGGAAACCTCAAGGATCGTCCTGCTCCTCAGTGCATGAAGTGATGCATGGATTTACAGTAGTCTAATAGCACTTGTAGAGCTCAGCTGTGCATCCGTCCATCAGTATACCACATCCGAACACGATGTGTCACAGAAAAGGACCGTCCCGTGTGTAGGACAGCGGAGGAGTGGAGGGTGGTGTTCCGAACCTGAACGTGAAAGTGTATCCATACAGTGTACTTTGACCCATTTGCATGACTCTAAGGGCTGTTTAGGATATGCTCATGTTGTAAAAATGTGTGTGTGTTACGTGTTGTTTATCGATTCCTGTGGGTTCTTACCTGTTGCACTGAGCAGATTATAGTAATACTCCACACTGCCAAAGGGGGGCGCAACTGCCCTGAAGTAACGTTTGAGTTTGAGTGGAATAAATTAGGACAGAAAGACCTTTCAGACCTTTTCTAGGTCCTTGTTTCTCTAGAACTGGGTATCTGCAGTTGACCCTTTGAGATAAATTTAGAGACATTGTCTGAAGGTTTGTTGTGGAGATGAGCACGTATGGGCCTGAACATGGGCCTGAACTTTGTCTAGGCCAAGCATGTAATCCATAGCCTGCATGTAGTTGAGGGAGTTGCACATAGACATAAATACCTAGACATGGCCATCAATGCGTCCGCCATATTGGTCCAGGCAAGGCCTGTAAAGAAATTCAAACAAAGTAATAGATTTGGAGGATTTTCCGTGGTTGCTAATGACATTGAAGCAATGTTGAAACAACACTGTGATATCAACATTGCTTCACGTCTCAAAATTGCTTGTTGACTCATCCATGACACCGGCATTGATTCACAGTGAATAAATGGTGAAATTAGTTATAAAATCGACAATAACTTTAAAACAACGTTGAAACAATGTCAAAAAAACAAAACATTGCTGTGTCAATGTTGCTTCACCTTTCCAAACTGCTCGTTCATGCAGCATCAACAGTGATTCACTATCCAAAATCAATCGATTCAGTGTTGATTCAGCCATGACGATGCAAGTAATGTCTGGACGTCCAAACGACATTGAACCAAGGTTGAAACAACGTTGGCGAGATCAGCATTGATTCACTTTTCAAAATCACACATTGATTCAACCCTGACCAGGGTGTTAATTCAAGGGTGAATAAACGGTTGGGTTAACGCTGTAATCGATGGCCAAGAGGTCTTTCAAGAGGAGAAGAAGGGAGCAGGAAAAGAGCAACTCAGGACTTGTAGATGCACAGCAATACCTTTGTCCTGTGGCCAGCTGTGGTACATGACCGTCTATAAGATATGGACCATCTTCAATGCGCAGCAAAAGAACAAGCGCCCTCTCCCTCCCTTTGACAGATACACACAAACGAGGGGTCAACTTTAGGGTCCCAGCTTCAAGAAACCAAGGGAACCGTGTCTGCTTCAGGAGACGCTCTGTTAACCATGTGAATACAAACAGCATTGGATCACTATGCATTTTGAAGTTGAACTCAAATGGACAATGCTATTGGTCAGTCCATATGTACAGTGACTGGTTCCCATCGTTACCCATGCTTACCTTTGCACTGTTGATGTGGTACCACGTTGATATATGGTGTCAGATAATAGATGGTGTGTTCGGTGAGGAGTGGGCTGAACGTGTCTTAGGCATCGTGGCAACGTTATACTGTGACTTCAGGAAATTAAGTGAATTACGGTTTGCCTGAAACAAAGAATGCAATATATTGAAAATACATTGTTCTGGAATTCTAATGTAAATGTAAAACGTACCATGTCTTACACAGAAATGTCCATAAGTGCACAGGTATCATAAAGGATGGGGCGTATATTTCAGAATATTTGTACAAATGTATTTTTCAGTCGTGTGAGAAAAAAATCAGGACACCGCCTGAACACCACTGACGTTCACATATTTAAACATATGGACATTTGATTTAATTTAAAAATGTTGAGAAATGTATTTTAAAAAAATTTGCTTTCAGCTTTCTTATTAACTTAAGACATTCGTTTGGTTTGCTCTTGATGGTTGGACTGAGTGGGATCATGTTTAGATCCAAAAGGCTCTCTGAGGCCTTCAGAAGGAAGGTTATAGATGAAGATGAGTCTGGCAAGGGATTTGAAAAGATCTCAGAACAATTCGAAATCAGCCGTTCCACTGTCCGGAACATCATTTACAAGCGGAGAAGATTTAAAACAACTGCCAACATGGCCAGATCAGACCGTCTTAGCAAGTGCAGCCCAAGAGCAGAACCACAAGATGAGTAAAGAAGCATTGCAAAAAATTCTTGCAGAGGTGAGCAGCTGCAAAACAATCACAGTATTTCAGCAAAGAACCTCATAGCAGCTGTGAAGCATGGTGGTGGAAGTGTGACGGTTTGGAGCTGCTTGGCTGCAGTAGAGTCTGGAGATCTCTCCATCATGAAAACCACTATGAGATCTTTATTGTATCAGAGGGGGCTTGAGGAGAATGGAAGAGTTCTGCATGGAGGAGTGGGAAAATATGATTTCAGCCAAAGCAGGAGATACCAGGTGTTGGGATAGAGGGGGTCTGAACTTTTTCCTTACAAGAAAATCACATTTCTATTAATTATGTTTTAAAATTATGTGTGTGTTTGGTTACATGACCTCCATCTTTCAATATTGTTACAATGAAGATCAAATGTCTGTTCGTTTAAATGGGTTAAAAAAGACAAAGGTGTTCATGAGGTGTCCTTTTTCACATGACTGTATAAATATATATGTATATATATAAAGAGAGAGAGAGAGAGAGAGAGAGAGAGAGAGAGAGAGAGAGAAAGCCCTATTGCCCTTCATAATGTTTGGGACAAAAGCAACACAAATCAAAGCAATCAGACCCTCAATAGAATTGCTTGTGCAGTGATATTATGGGCTCAATAGCACTCTTTCTAAGCCTTTGTCCCTGCATTGTCCCTGCTTGTCCCCCTTTGGGGATTTGAATGAACCCTAACTCTAACAGTAGACATTATTATTGTATATTGTTATATAGTCGTACGCTATCAAAGACACGCAACCAGCTACCATTTTACTGCTGTTGCTCTTTAAAGTCTGGAAAGTTTGGTCTAATCGCATCTGATTGGTTTGATTTAAGACTTTACATTGTGGAGCAGATAAGCATCAAAGACAAATGTCTTCGTCCCAGTCATTATGGACAGCACCTGTCTTATGGACAAATACCTGTTGAACCAAATAACCCCAGAAATCATAATTACAGTTATTTAAATGCTTTTTTGTAATGGGAAAAATGTCCTTTTTAGTAATAATTCCATTTTATTTTCTGTAAATATGGACCAGGGTAGTGTCCAGCTGTCAGATACTGTCCGCAGCTGCTTATTGGACGTGTTCTGAGTGATCCCGTTATAGATATGTACTGTATGTGCAGTGTGACCCGCTGACAGCGTATAAGAGTGTAAACCACTGGAGTCCAAATCACACGTAAAATATGTCCCGGATTTTTGTGGTGTTTAAAAGTAAGCTGCTGGTGTTTGAATATGTACGAGCCGTAGCCCTGTCTCTGTGTCCTGCATGGTGTAAAGTGTCCAGGGGAAAGTGTTAGTCAAGGCCTGCCGGGGTCGTGAGCTGAATTACAGCTTGTAGCTACAGGCAGCTACTTGCTCATTGTGGCAGAATTATGCTCGCGAATCTGGACGACCTGGTATAAAAGAAATATGCAATAGACAGGGACAGCTCTATCTGAGGACAGGATCACTATTTTCAAACCTTATCTAGTGAGGCTGTGTCTACATTACAGTCACGGGAATCCTGGAACTGGTGGTTCTTGGGTTTGTTGAACTGGCTCGCAAAATAGTCCCATTCACTGGGACATCATTTCAGCATGGACGGAGGTGAAGCGTCCCTACCAATATCCAGTGATAATTTACATGTCCCCCCAATAATTTGATTCCTGCTCACAGAAATAGAATGGACGGTTTGACGCGTCCCCACCAATATCCAACAAATTGTCCGCACCATCTTGTGTCCCCGTCTCCACCATTGTTAAGAGCAAATCTACACTCTTGGTTGGTTAAACACCTGTCCCCATGCACAACACTGACATTTAGTCCTCCACCCCAAAACATTGTGATAGAACCTGCAAAATCACAACTCGAAATGCTTCTGGAGACAGCTCTGCCCCTGAGGCAGAATGAACACAATTGGTTCACACTAAAGAATTCAACATGCTCAGCAACCAGCCTGCGTGCCAACACGGAGAGTACCATGACATTTTAACAGGACAGAGTCACATTAAGAGACGCGTCTTCAATTCCACCTTCAACACAGCATTAGTGCAGAAGATGCTCATAAATTGGTTATTCTCTGAACCAGCTGCGTTTGTGCTGCCTCAGAGGCAGCGCTGCCTCCACCGTTTTGAGTAGCGATTCTGCACAAGAGCTCTACTCAGTAGCAGTCAAACGTTTGGACACACTGACGGAACATCTTATAGATGATATAACTGGGCTACTTCTCTTGATATTGATATTAATATCATATCCACCAATTACAACATGTGTTATATGGACAGAAATATTGGGACACCTCATTCATTCTGAACTCAATGGTATTAAAGAGTTCCTCCTTCTTTTGTTGGAGTAACGGTCTCTACTGGAAAGAGAGGGGTTTATTTGAGGTTTGGGAGACGACTGTGAGGATCTGAGCTGCATACAGGCCTGTGTTCATATCTAATAATATTCAAATAAATTGTATGAACCCAAAGAAAGGACAAAATCCCAACGACTACAGAAATATTGTCTATTGGTTCAAATATTTCTATTATTTTTTACAGAACTGGACAGAAACATCGTTTTAGAAGGTTTCCTTTGTGGGTTGAAGAGAGTAGTTGTGTCCAAACCTTTGACTGGTACTTTATATAAAATCAGAAGAAGGCCACGTTCACTTTGCCGTAATGGAACAGCAGTGTAAATCTGAATCTGAATGTTCTTGTCTCATATATGTTGATGTGGTTCTGTATAAGGACTCAAAGTCCTTTACTTACTTGACATGTCCCTCAAGAGCTTAAAGTGTGTTCAATTAATGCAGAGTTTTAACACTTCAAGCAATCGCTACATGCTTCAAAATGAAGGTCCTTCAAATAGTTCCTGCAACGATGCCACAGAGGAACCACTTTTGGTTCCACACAGAGCCAGTGAAACATTGAAACCAGTTGTTTTGTAGACGTTTAGGAGGCAGAAGGTCTAAAAAGGACTTCGGTCCTCCTGATATAACGTCCTTTAAATTCCATCACTCCCTTGTTCACATGTTCACAACAAACCAGCACCACCACGTCACCTCCCTTTATCTCAAAGCTCCTTGCCCAAAACCATGTTTCCATCCAAATTGTTTGCTAACGTAACGGGCAATTACGAAATTTTGACGAAATAATCGCATCTTCATCCGTTAAAGAGTATAAAAGGTGACGTAGTCGACATGGAAACAAGCAGAAACTTCGAGTTCTGTTTGCTGAGTTTTGTAGAACTGAAATCTCTCCCAGGACTCGGGATGGGTGGGTTCTGCATTTCCGAAAGTGAGATCTTCCGAAGAATCCTTTTCAACTCTTCTTACGAATTTTGGCTTAAGTGATATTCTAACTCCTCCCCCAAAGGAACGTAAAGCTGATCCCCCTTTCCAGACGAAATGACTTCCTGCCAGTGGCCATGGATGGAAAGCCTGGTAGATAGAGATCTGGCCTTCTACCACTTCGGCCAAAAGTTCTCCAAATCCTTACCCCTCTCTTACAGTCTCCTCCTTTTCATCATATTCTGAAGGCATGGTCTGAACTCTCAAACATGGATATTTATAGAGCTGCAAACCATTTGAAGGAGCTTTGGCTGAACCGTAGTCTGCCTTGCCTGAACACACCCACGGCTTTCTCTGAGGAGTTTTCATGGTTTGCATTTCACGTCCCATTGGAACAGTGTTTCCATGTGCACTGAAGCAATACATCAGAGATGTGTATCGAGAGGCGAGAAGTGCACGTACGCTCTTCAAAATCAAGGTGCTGCACAGGGTTCTTTGAGCGATGCCAGAGAAGAGCCAAAATCTGATTCGGTAATGAACCAAGAGCATGAAGGACCTTCACACTGACTTTATGCCTATAAAAGGTTCTCAACACACTGATCTCTTTCACTAAAACAGGCACCTTTATTTTTAAGAGTACACACCTATCAGCCATAACATTATGACCACCTCCTTGTTTCTACACTCATCCATTATATCAGCTCTACTGACCATATAGGAGCACTGGAGTGTTTAAACATTGTGTCCACTCACTGTCCACTCTATTAGACACTCCTACCGAGTAGAGGTAGATGTAAAGTCAGAGACAGAAGCTCATCTGTTTCTCCACACTTTGTGTTGGTCGTCCTCTAGTCCTTCATCAGTGCTCACGGGACGCTGCCCACAGGACAGCTAATATCTGCTCTGTGGTGGTCCTGTTAATTCCGTAAATATAGAAGGACAAAGTGCTCCTGTGTGGTCAAGAGTGTAGAAACAAGGTTTATATGGTTTTCATTTCTAAATTAATCATTTATCATTGGAATTTTTTTTTATTATCTAGCACTTTAAAATATTGTACACAAGTTCTGCGATTTCTCTTAATCTGTCACTGGACAATTACATATATATATATATATATATATATATATATATATATATACACTAAATGGGCTTTTGTAATATATAAATGTTCATGTTTGTAGGCGATATGTCCATAATTATTTTTGTTCAATAGATGGCAATATATACACATATATATATATACCAGGCCTAAGGTGTGGGACGTAAGGGTCATTTTTGTGTAGTTCTGTGGGACGTTTGGCAAAAATAGGCTCCTAAATGTTTGTCTGAGGTGTAAAATCGTTGAATACTTGAGATTCAAGGCGTGTTGAATGTTGTTCTCTGACTCTGTATTTTAATTTGCCTTATTCAGAGTTTTGTTTTACGGTTCTTAACACTGACGACATTTTTATGAAACTCGAATCGGACTTTTGTTTACTTTGGTTTGGGATGATCTATTTTTTTTTTAATGTGCCATAAATATGTCTATTGATGCACCTTGACACGCTCTGTTTCTGAGCTTGGGTAAATATAATGTGACACATACATTTGGGTCCACCCTGTGAAGTGTGTTTACAGAGTGTCTTCCTGTAATACTGTATCTCACAAGAATAAAAAGAAGGTCGGGGTGGCCTGGCCTGACGCAGTGTTACACAATCGTATGATAATCCCATCAAATCAGAACCTTTATTCAAACAGTGACCACAGTACTGTAAAGCAAAAGGCCATATCCACCCACTGGCCACTTTATTAGAAACAACTACTTTGGGCTTCCTCTTACACTGTTTCTAATAAAGTGGCCAGTGATTGGAAGGACAAGCTGTTTCTGATAAAGTGTCCAGTAAGTGAAAGGACAAAGTGTTTCTAATAAAGTGTCCAGTAAGTGGAAGGACAGTGGGTTTCTGATAATGTGTCCTGAAAGTGAAAGTATAAGCTGTTTCTGATAAAGTGTCCAGAAAGTGAAAGGACAAGCTGTTTCTGATAAAAGTGTCCAGTAAGTGAAAGGACAATGGGTTTCTGATAAAGTGTCCAGTAAGTGAAAGGACAAAGTGTTTGTAATAAAGTGTCCAGTAAGTGGAAGGACAATGGGTTTCTGCTAAATAGTCCAGTAAGTGAAAGGACAAGGGGTTTCTGATAAAGTGTCCAGGGAGTGGAGGGACAGGGGGTTTCTGATTAAGTGTCCAGGGAGTGGAGGGACAGGGGGTTTCTGATAAAGTGTCCGGGGAGTGGATTGTGAGGGTATAGTTGAAACAGTGTAATAACAGCCGACCTAATTCAACAGAAACAAAAGTCTTTTCTGGGAAAGAGAAAATCAGAAAGGTCATCGGTCCTCTCAGGTCACCGTAACACTTCCATTTTTACGCTGTAGGTCAAAATCTGAAAGTAGTTAAACAGCAGGTAGATCTATCATACGTGGTCCCTGCAGTCAGCTCTACAACCTCCTACCACATAACACTGACTTCCTCTCCCACTCTACTAACTGCTGCTCACACACACACACACACACACACACACACACACACACACACACACACACACACACACACTCTCTCAGCAGAGCAATGCTTCACTTTAAACTGGAGCTGAGCTTTGTGTAAGCGTGGGTTAGATATGTACATAGTGTGGGCCAGCTCTCAGCTGAGAATAGACCATAACTGATGATGATGATGATGATGATGATGATGATGATGATGATGAATTTTTAGAGAGGACAGGAAGCAACATTAATCCATAACCACTTTATCTACTGTTCATCTGCTTTATATAATACACTGAGTGCCTGTTCAGGTGGGAGTCGTTGTACATGGCGAGGGGGGTGAATTGTTCTCCTCCTTCCACCCTGATCTTCAGTGATCAGGACCCCACAGGACCACCACAGAGCAGCTATGATGTGGGTGGTGGGTCATTCTCAGCCCTGCAGTCACACTGACATGGTGGTGGTGTGTTAGTGTTAGTTAGGTAGTGTCGCGCTGGTACAAGAGGATCAACCAGGAGTCTTTAAACCAAGACAGTGGGTCCATTGTTTGTGAGAATTTATAACATGTTAATAGACAAACTAATAATAATAATAATAATAATAATAATAATAATAATAATAATAATAATAATAATAATAAGTGTAAGATTTAGAATGTTTAGTAATATATATCACAATTCTAACATTACAATTATAATAGTAAAATAATTTAATTATAATTATCACTATATTCATTAAAATGAAAACAGATCCCATTAAAAATCCACTTAAAGCTACTTCAGATGTGAGACGCTGTTGTGCAGAGCCGTCTAATCAGGTGCTGAGAACGTCTATTAAGAAACATAAAACAGATCAAAGCACCACAGCAGTTCATTACAAACTCAATTCAGACTTCAGACAGGACTCAATACCAGTTCATTCTCTCTCTCTCTCTCTCTCTCTCTCTCTCTCTCTCTCTCTCTCTCTCTTCTCTTTCCATGATAGATCTGGACCCAAGCTCATCCTCTGCTCCGTTGCCGATGCTATAAACTTAATGGAAAACAAACCACTGCTAGCTAAGGATGTTTTCCGAGTGAACAGCAAAGCACTTTTTTAAGTCGCTCTGGAAAAGGGCTTCTGCTAAATACTGTAAATGTGAATGTAAATGTGAATGTAAATGTGAATGTAAATGTGAATGTAAATGTGAATATAAATCACTCAAATATCATAAAAAGATTTAAAACTAGGACGAGGCGAAAAAATATTGATGGAAAAGGATGTTTTGAATAAATAAAGACACCCAATCTCCCACTCTCACATCACAGCCCCGCTGTGGCACCTCCGGTGCTCTATTCCAACAGGACGACGCTCGTCCACACACTGCTTCCGTCTCGAGATCTCGTCTTGAAGACACAGATACTACGCCTTGGTCGGTCTCATCTCCAGACCTGTCCCTGATTGAAAATGTGTGGGACTCTATTGGACGTTCTATCAACACTCCACCCCTACCACACCATCTGCAGAACTGAGTGAGAACATTCAAGCTGCATGGGACGGATCATCACAGGACACCATTAGGAACCTCTACACCTCCATGCAGAGACGTCTGACGCTGAACTGAGAGACACGACTTCTGTATGTGTAGGTCAATAAAACATTCATCATCCTCCCATATAGTATTTTTGCGTGGTGGGCTCTTCGTTCTGTCATAGTTGACACTAAACCTAGAAGCCCACTGTGCCGTGAATCCCGCTGATGTCCACAGATAGACCATGCTGCTCTCCTTCAGTCTGGTCCATTCTGCTGGTGAGAAATCGCCTGTTCCAGAGAGCAAGATATCAGCTATTGCGATCTGGGAAAATGTGTGTAAAATTGATGGCATGGCTCATGAATCATTTTACCTTCCCCTCCTCTCGCACTCTCTCTCACTCTCACCTGGAGGCTACAGAAAACACACATTTCCCTCTCTGCAGCATAAATCAGCAGCCAGAATAGTTCTGAGCTGATAATAATCAAAAGTCCAAATGGGCCACACTCCACTCCATTTTTCTCCACCGTGCATGTTGCAGCTTTTGCAGCGAACTTCTCGTGAGTCATTAATAAACACTGGAAATGTGCGAGAAAGTGCGAAACGCTCTGAAACACCACGACTGGCGGCTTGTTTGGCTGTAAAACAGAAATAATAAATGAAATAATAAAAAGAAACTGTAATGTTCAGGTGCGCTTTACAGCACTGGCTGGCTGGAGTCGCCCTTTCCCCCCCCATGTGTGGCTTTTTTGGTGTAACACCAGGTATTGCCAAAGATTGCATCAGAGCTGCCTTTGCCTACACTCCATCAAAAACGAAGACACGGGGCGAAATCGAACTGCAGATGCCACTTCATTTCTAACAACCCCCGTTCCTTTTCCTCAGCCCAGGACTTTCGTGTAAACAAGATGTTAGGAATTAAACTCTAATAAAAATGTGCAACTGATGACATCTTGCTCGTCAGATTTCTGGGATCTGGGATCATATTCTATATACACATAATGGACAAAAGTATTGGGACACATTGACTGTTTCTTCTGAAATCAGGGGTATTTTAAGGAGTTTCTCCTGCTTTTGCTGGAGTAACTGTCTCCAAGGGAATGAATGAAGTTAAACTTCTATAATGTGCCTTTCTGGATTCCCAGTGAAGCTTTACAATCCTTCACAACCACTTCACAGTCCATCACACACTGGCGAGGAACAGCAGCCAACCGCACACAGAATACTTCCTACCAAAAACCACCGTCCACCTGGTTTGCCAATCCGTGTTTGTGTCTGTAATTCCTACATTTGCACAATGTTGGAAAAATATTTTCTATGATTCCCGAAATGCTATTTCTTAATGCTAAGTTCTTTTAGCTCATTGTTTTCCACAAATGTACAAATTGGACGTCTTCAGACCATACTGACCTGGAATTGTTCCCATTTACACTTCTATAGGAGGCTGATTTGGCTCCAGATCATCCTATTCTATTGGTAGTACTTTTCTACAGTGCCTTGGTGAGCTGTGTGCATTTGCACATCTATGTCAGCAATGGGTGCAACTAGGCAAAAGTATTTGAATGCATTCATTAGAAGGGGTGTCCACAAACATTTGGACATAGTGTAATGTTACTGTGGTTTGTAGACACCTAGAAACCACCTGTTTCTTCTGAATTCACTGGTATTAATGAGGTGTTTGTTCCCCCCTTCGCTGCAGTAACAAGATCTACTGAGAACACTTTGCACTTGAAGTTGGAACATTGCTGTGAGGATGATTGGTTCTGGTTCACAAATGCCAGCTCATTCCAGAGGTAATGGATTTCACTGCTCCACAGCTCAAAGTGCTGGGCTTCACACCTCGACGGTTAGTAACAGGTATGGTGACGCTGATGTGTGGCTGAGGCAGAATGTCCGGATTCTGTTGGCAGTGCTTTTCTAGGTATCGTTGATTATACATACTGTCTGAATTGGTCTGAAAATGTTGTGTATTAACCGGTTCTCACACTCATACCCTTTATAGTATTTGATTACTGGGCATTTTATGAGCTAACTCAACTTTGTTTATCTCCTAACTCATATTTTATATTTCTGCATCTCAATTTGGTCAAAAAGACACATTGAATTGAGTCCCAGAAACTAGTGAACGATCTGCAGCGGGAACTGATGAAGTATTGTGTCAAATGCTTAATCTTTAGCTCCTCCCCTCAATCTGTTTAGTACTTATTCCCATCTGTAGGTTAGAAAACCTCCATCACATGACATCCCCAGAGCACTGAGCCTTTGCTGGAATTCATACTGATCAATGAGCAGCAGTTAGACTGTAGGGCCACCCTTGATCTGTGAACTTGCACTGCATAAAAACACAGTTCTGATTGACCTTTCTCTTCTTTGCCAGACACTAAATCTCTCATTTCCCTCCTTAAAAAGGAGCTGAACCTCTCATTTCACTCCCACCTCCAATAGAGTATTGACTTAACCACTCCCACCTCCAATAGAGTAGTCACTAAACCACTCCCACCTCCAATAGAGTAGTCACTAAACCACTCCCACCTTGAAGCAGCCTTGCATTGTCCGTTTTTGAGTTCACCCAACTTGGGGGTTGCAGCTGAGTGACACTTATATATACATTCCAGTGCCTTTCTGAACCTACACACTTAAAAATAAAGGGTTCTTCAGTAGAAAAGGGTTCCATATAGAACTGTGATCACTCAAAGAACCCTTTGTATGAATTACAGGTTTGACATCGTAACTATAGTAGAATCCTTTTTGGTACCATATAAAACCCTCGTCCAAAAGGTTTTTTTTATAGAAATATGTACAGCATATGCTCCATCAATCTGAGGAACCCTTTCACAATGTAAATACCCCTTTATTCATGTAAAGTATTCTTTGAGCGTTCACAGTCCTAGATAGAATTTTCTTTACTGAAGAACCCTTGAAGAACTTATTTTTAAGTGTAGAACTCTGGTTAACTGAGTTTTAAGCACCAAAACAAATCACCCATGTTTTTACAAGAGATATGAAGAATTACTAAAATCATGTTTCAGGTTCAGGGCCAGATTATCTCTTCTTGTTCTAGGTCTCATGGGTCCTCATTATGGAGGACATTTCTCCTGAACATTCTGGTATAAAACATTGGGGTATTATGTTATATGCAGACCTTGTGGTCAGTTTTGGTTTCAGGTTACAGTCAGATCGTTTGATCAGGTTCGGGGCTCATTAAGATGGAGACTGGGTTCAACATGAAATGTACATCACATCCTACTGTACAGGTCCTGGTAACCAGCTGTTACTGCTGGAGCCACTAATTAAAGGAGTAGCTAATTTCACAAGACTGTGGAGTGTCCTATAGACAGAGCACATAACGGGTTCCTCAGGGGGTGCTTCAACAAGCAGGGGAAACCTGTTAAATGTGAATTGGTTGAGAGTGGTGTTGTGGAGATCTCCCTGCTGTCAGTGCAGTTGTCTACTGTAGAAAACAGAAAGCCAGCAGCACACACACCATTGTATCATTTCACCTACAAAAGGAAACGAAACAAAAGAAACAAAAAGAAAGTAATTCAGTAAGTCAAGCAAAACATCAATATGGTGCTTAACGTAAAAGAAAACATTGTGTCTCTGTCACCTGAGTGGCCTGGCCCGGCCTCGAACTCCATATTACAAGATGACCCCCTCCCCGAATGATCTGACCATGATTCGAAAACCCCCTTCGGTTGAATGAACAAAATCGAACACCCCTTCTCCAGTGGAATGAGAACGACTGCCAGGGGACCCCCTACCCCTCCGTTCCCCACGTGGGCTGTGCCCTGGGCCTTTGCCCAGTCAGGTGACACCCCTGGTCATCTATTAATGACTGATTGAGTAAATGATGGAGGTCAGCATTGCGCAGATGGTTTCCCATGCTTTTGCCAACATTGGGGTTTCAGAATAGCAATGAAGCGCACATGTAGAAGCAACTGCATTGCAGTATGTAAGGCAAATAAGACGCTGCACACAATAATAAATCATGCTTACTGAGACACAGCAATTTCACACCCAAGGACCCCTCCTGAGAGACAGTGTAATAACTCCGATGAATGAGATTTTATTACATTTCATTATAAATGCATTAGGATTAAAGAATCAAATGCTGTTTGTTCAACCAAGTCTTTTATTTAAAACGCAGTCGCAGGTATCTGGTGAATTGAGTTAGCAGGGTTTTGCTGACTGGTCAATAATGTTTGTATCCAGGCCTGCTGTGCGTCTACATTGTATTCACCAGAGGGAGTCTGTCAAAAAATACGCCTCACTGGCAAATGAAAGTTGTGTATAACGTTCCACTGATGTTCACTTATGACATTCATACGAGTTCATGCAGCAGAAGCAGCTGTATTTCACATTCTGAGGACCACTTTCCATCCGTCCGTCTTCTTAACCACCTCTTTTTGGTCAGGGTGGATTCAGAGCATACATGGGATCGTTGGGCAACAGTCCACAAGGGTACCACCCACCAGACCCCTAAAGCTGTGTACCTGCTGCACCACTGTGCAACCCATGACCATATGCAAACTATTAATCCATTGTTTTGTATTACTTTGTCTTTAGGCCAGGAATGGACTGACCAATTCCTTTGAACTGCTCAAAATAGACCTGTCACCCCTGCATTTGTGGTCTTTGTTGTGGTCTTTAAAAAATACAGGGCTGAATTAAGTTGAATGGCTGCTTGGGGTCGTTGTCTTGATGAATGATCCACATTCTCTTGAGATACAGCTCACAGCCAGATGTCCTGATCATTACCTTTAGAATTTGCTGGTATAGTTCACAATTCATTGTTTCATTAGTGATGGCAAGCTGTCCTGTCCCAGATGCATGGGAACCATGGTACTACCACAACCAAGGGTTAAGGTTTTTATGCTGGAATGCTTTTTTTCTTTTCTCCCAACATAATGTTTCTCATTTAAACCAAAAAATCTATTTTTCTCTCATCTGTCCAAAAAATAGTCTTCTATCTTGTCCATGTGATCTTAATCAAATGTTTTTGGAGAGCAGCAGCTTCTCCTTGCAACCCTGCCATGCAACATTGTTGTACAGTGTTCTCTTCATTACCAAACAAGGAACAAAGTCCATTCAAATTCAGACTCTGCTTTGTCCTTCAACTGGAATCCCCTTGCATTCTCTTCTTTATGAAACCAAACCCCTCAAAACAGACATATTATATTTATAACCAAGGACACTGCGGGGACAGTGCATGTTCTGAAATACTGAGTACTCAGTTTCCATTTAGTTGTTACCAAAAACAGTTTTGAACCGTCTGACCATCAAGATCTTCTTCTAAGGCTTAATGTTGGATAAAAGATTTAAAAAAATCTTATATCTGGCTCAGGATGAGTTTCCGCGAGGTTCCAGATCATCTAAGCTGGTCTGTAATGGTCAAGGTGATTGAAAAGCTGGCCATCCAGACAATTTACCCAATTAACCAATCCATTGCTTTATATCATTGACTCTAGGAAAGAGAGACTGTCCCTCCCTTGCAGATCGACCAATCAGATTGTGATTTGTAATCATGTGGGAATGTTCTGGAAGATTATTTGAAGATAATCTTTGAATTTGAATGTAGTAACAATGAGCCAGTGCAGCGAGACCATTTCATCTGAAACGTTCATCTAACGTTTATTCTTCTAACTCTCTGATAATGGGAGGTATTCGACACACTGGCCACGTTTACGATGATTTCTCTTTCTACAATGATTTTCCCGACATTCCAGCTTGATGAAAAACAGCCAGAAGTGCTTTGAATGCTCCAACAATGTGGAGCGCCGTCCATAAAACAAGTTCATAATTACAGGAATGAGTAGAGGACAGGGTGACATTGTCTCAGACAAAGCCGTAATCAGTGCTCAGCAGATGGCGATAAAAAGCAGAAATTACTGCGGAACCGGTTCCTCAACTTCATCTGATCTGAACGTAGATAACAGATGTGGCTGAGATGCCAAGGTTAGATTAATATTTGATGATGCATTGAGACGTCTCTCTCTCTCTCTCTCTCTCTCTCTCTCTCCTCTATCTGTGTCTCACTGTATTTGTGAAGGGTTGATGGTTGATGGTTTGGCATGTGAGAAAGAAAGAGCGAGAGAGGAGAGCAGAGTGAGCGAAGGAGGGAGATGGTTTTGCAAGTAAACACACATCACATTTTCTCTCTCTCTCTCTCTCTCTCTCTCTCTCTCTCTCTCTCTAACCAGACATGTCTTGGTCCATCTGCATCAATAATCATCCAGGAATAAGACTCTGGACCTTATTAATCATTCACATGGGGTCGTTTCCATTTTAACCATGACTCAATTAGTTTTCAAGAGCTGTCTGTCAGGCTGACCAGCTGGGATTTATAATTGACTGCATGGACTACAGCCACAGCGAAATGGCTCAGGTCCCTCAAGACGGTCAGGGTTTATTTGGATGATTTATCGGAGAGTTACACCAAGCAATAAGCAATGATCAGGGGTCTTTAAGTGCATGCCAGGGCTCTTTGGATGCTGATGTTGCAATGGAAGCCATGATTAACTTTCCCTGGATGTAGCAAAGCAAAGATAAACGCTTGTATCAGTAAATGAAAAATGTTCCATTTTGAAACTGCAGCGAGCACAGCATTACTGCCTCGATGCACTTTCACTGTGGGGACGCGTGGTCGCAAAACTTTGTTCCGGTGAAAAAGTCTGAAAACCCCCCCGAACACCCAACCTTTATTTTACTGCAGTGAAAGATAAAAGAGATGTAACTAAACACATAAATAAATTAATGAATAAATAATAGAAATGCAATTTGTGAGTTTAAAAGCCAATAATGTCAGTTAGATGTTTCCTATAACCATCCACCGTCTCTGACATTGACTGGAAGAACGACATTCCCACTCCTCCATGTGGATTTCTTTCAGCTCTGTGATGTTTCAGCGTCAGTCTTTGTACAGACACTCTTACGTTCTTCTCAAACCCCCTCTGATACAGTAAAGATCTCATAGTGGTTTCCCCAAACCATCACACTTCCACCACCATGCTTCACGGCTGGTATGAGGTTCTTGCGCTGTTAGTCTTACCCTAATACACCTTTGATGGCAAACTCAAACTTGGTTGGTCTCTTTTTGATGGTAGAAGCTGCACTTTGATATCAACTGTGGCGAGAGCTACCTACTACCATGATGACATTTTAGGATTGTTGGATCTTCTTTAAAAATCTTTCGGTCTGAACTAGTTAAGACGGCTTGATCTGGCCATGTTGGCTGCTGTTTAAAATGTTCTCCACTTCCTGAAGGCCTCAGAGAGCTCGTTGGATCTGGCCAAGGTGATGTCACTCAGTTCAACAATGAAGAGCAAACCAAACTAATGTCTTTAAAGTTTGAAGTGAGGTGTTCTAAGAGTTCTGAAGGATCATAGTATCTACTCTCCACCACTTTCGTGGAGTTACAAGTGAAGGGTTTCCAATAAACTGGCCAGTTGATGCAAAACAAAAGCAGTGTATTTGTCTTATCTAAAAGAGTAATGAGTCAATACACGTGAGCCAGATGATGGATGGATGTACTGTAGAGCGAACGTGATTGCAAAGCCCTACATCCATATAGATTACCTGAATCTCAGACTTCCAATATGCTGACATCAATGAGACCCATACATCAATACCTAGAAGTTCCATGGAACACGTGACCCTCAAAGACTCACATATCACCTTTGTGACCTCTTGTCATGCTACAGTGAGCAAAAGGCCACGGTGACAGCAGGTAAGTGAGAAAGTCCAGCGAGGAGCTACCAGAGGAATGGCATTCAATTTGACCCAGGAGGTGAGATTGAATTTGTGCCATAAGGGAACCTGAAAGCTTTAATTCCATCTGCGGAGTGGGTGGTGGTGGTGGTGGTGGTGGTGGTGTGGGGGGCTGAGTTCAAGGTCTGCTCAGACTCTACAGCAGTTGTACCCTGTTCTCAGCAGAGATATGTTCACTCCAGGGCCTGGAAGCTGTGGGCTGGTAAAAATGACAAGGGAAGAGACAGCTTCTCATTACTTCTGTCATTTGCTGGCAGACAGGAGGATCTAATAGGAGACCAAATGCTGGACGACGAATGTGTCAAGTCAGATAGTCGTCTCTGGTTGAACATGCTTCATGGAAAATTGTCAAATGTAGTTTGAGCTAATTAATCTAGACGGTTTTGGCTGTTCAAAAGGGGAAGAATTTTGGAAATTCATTTTGATTCTTACTGGATAGTGTCCTGTCTGTGTCCTCTCAATGTCCAGTCCACAAGTGAGTGATTAACTCAATGGTAGTATTGTCTGGTAGGTTCAGATTGAACCTTTAGAACCCTTGGCCAATTTTGTGGGTTGTCATAGTTTGATGTACTTGATTGATTGATATTTTCAGGAGATCCTAGGCTCCACAAATTTGTCTTCAATTGAGATGTAAAATTTAATGGAATTTCATTATTTTGAGTTTTACCATGTTTTGATTGAGCATCCATAGAGTTTCTGAGCAAAGATTTGATTAATTATTTGAAATGATTACATTGATGAGGATATTTATAATATTTAATTCTATAATATATATAATTATAAAGTCTTTTAATTTATTTTAATTATTTATGTAGCAGTATTGGCCCTTCTCAGGACTTTTATTCTAAAATTTGAACTCTGAACAAATAAGAGAGCAAATAGACCCTCCCTTCCTCATCTTCCTCTATAACCTACTATCCTGGTCAGTGATGTCAGTAGCCCGTCCCTCTCACTGATCAGTCAGAGTCTGTATGCAGGTTGATCATGTTCGAGCCTTTAAACTGGGATTTAAACTGACCTTGAGACATGATTCCTAGAAAATCTTGGGTTCTAAGAGTTAAGCCTGGCACCCAGTTAGCCATTGTAAAGAGAGTCTCAGAAAGTAGACTGACAGGGCTCCTTCAACCTTCTGTATCTGTGGTTGATCTTTATCTGTGTAGAGATTGATGGAGACCATTAAGTCTTATCTGCTAGTTATGAAGGGACACATCTTCTCTTTGCCAAGTTCAGAAAAGAGCCACATATTCCATCGATTTTACGCCTGTTTCTACTCTTAACAATCATGATGAACATAGATTTTAGGGGCATTTTATTTATCCCGAGGAAAGCCTGCACTAGACCCCCCCCGTCCATAAATCTCTACTGATGTCCCTGGGCTTCATCATTCCGTTCCCGATCCATGAAGGCCACGAGGGAAGAAGAGAATGATAAGACTATTGTAAAATGTAATATTGCACATGAAACCAGAGTAGGGTTTATTTTCTTTTTTAATAAAAATGCTGTCATTATACGCAAAGCAATACGTTATATTCACAGCATGGCTGGACATCTTTATGATGTCATCTTCCTGACAACTTTCCTCCACAATCGTCCGTGATATAAAGATCATCTTGCGTTATAACTCCAGTATTATTATACACCATCATTTTGGCTGCTCAATGTTTGTGCTTTTATCATTGGCTGGGACGTTTCTGGGGCTGCAGTAGAGAAGTGAGTGATGGTAATGATTCAAATCCAGTTAGAGGGGGTTCTCAAATTTTGTACAGCAGCAGCTCCAGTCATTTTACAAGCAAAACGACCAACAGACAACAGTATGAGCTTCCTTTTCTTTCCTTTATATGGAGTTTAAAAACCCCAACATTTGGGATAAAGACCATGCCCTATCTTCTCCTCTACACTATTGCACTCGAGTTCACCTTCCTTGCCTTAGTACATCTTAACCTTTAGAACCCTAGTCTAACTTTGGGCGATATTTTCATGGTTTGATGTATTTTATTCACTAAAAAATGAGGGAGTTACTTTCAGGAGGACTACAAATCACTTTATATCTCAGAAATCCTGTTAGAAATTGATCATCCAGAGGTTTTATTACAATCATTCTGATTGATTAATTAATAAGGATAATTAATAAGGATTCTCATTTTACTCTATAACCTAATATCTGGGTCAGTGATGTCATCAGCCCCGCCCCCTCTCTCTGATCAGTCAGAGTCTGTATGCAGGTTGATCATCAGCTCCGCCCCCTCTCTCTGATCAGTCAGAGTCTGTATGCAGGTTGATCATATAAATGTGGACAGAGCAGTAAACATGCACTGGAAGCTCCTTTTGCACTTTAACTGGGATTTAATTCAGTTTAACGTTATTCCCACACTGTGATTTATATGACTGAAACATGTCCAAATGTACAATGTTATCATAGTGTTATTCTAATTTATCATATTTCTATCTTTATACCCGTTAATCCATGTTCATGCATTAATTCCGCGTTTCCATCCACGTTCTCCACATCGCAGAATCATAGTCAAATATATCAAAGTAGATGATGGAGAAAGCAGCTGCTTGTGTGGCAGGATTTTGAAAACAGTATCTAAAAAATGCAACAGTATCCCACCTGTAACCTGCGTGGAATAATTTATGTGTCTCGATCATTATCTGTTAATGGCCATCATATTATTCATAATGGTCCTCAGATCATTAGAAATAGCATCTGATTTGAATCTAAATTAGGTTAAGAATTTCACTGATTCTTGTACGGTGGCCTAATCCCACTGGGGGCGGTGGTTAAGGGGTGGTATCTGGTCTTAATGGGTGGTCTCATCACCCCTATATCTCTGATCCAAGAATCACCCTTACGCTAATCCTAACGATTCCCAAATAGTTCACACGTCTCTGCTGTAGTTTCATCGATAGGATTAAGAGTGGTTCACCAGAAGTTCATTTCTCTGATTGCGGTCGTTCAGCCGATGTGGGTAAGACCCTTATAGTCATTTTGCCCCTGCAAACGGAACATCTAGGAATACAAAAACATAGGGAAACAGACAGCTGTCAGTATAGGAATAATTTCCTCACTATACAGTCTAATGTCACGTCACTCGCTCTGAATGACAATCCGAGCAGCTGCTGTCTCTGCAGCTGCTAATCTGAAATGTGGACACAAGTTTTGTCTCATTATTGTTCAATTATTTACCAAGCTATGAATTTTTATGAGTGCCAGCAGTGTGTGTGTGCATGTGTTGTGCAGAAGATGTCTGGCTGGCTTTCACACACAGAGCAAAGCCAATTCCAGGAATCAATCCCGGGACTGTAAACTTCCCCCCGTAATTCAGTATAAACTGACGGCTCTCCAGGAGCCCAGTGCTCCCTCGGATGTGTGTTTGGACTTGAGCGGCTTTAATTAGACGAGTGGTGAAACCCGTGACATTAATTTCAGAGCAGATGCTTGTTTGCTTGAAGCTCGACGCCACTAAATGTCAATGTTATAAAAGTGTTTTTATGACTTCTAGTGATCGCTGGTACAAAGCTCTTCAGCACTAAGTGAAGTTTAGATAAGCTGCCCATATTAAATGAGCATTAGTTTGAAGGAAGCCGGGCGTCTTGTGCTGGGAAAGGCGGAGAACGTTTGCTTTTGCGAGTTCCAGTCGATAAATTAATACTGGCATGAAAATTGTTTGGGAAAGGGCATTTAGGTGTTATCTGGGCATTACCACCCACAGTGGACAGCGCAGTGAATTCTCTAAACACCACGAAACAGCTCTTCATCTGGGCTTCTTCATCAGCTCTTCATCAGCCTGCATGGTGCCTTTTGACAACAGGGGCCCATGGCTGAATGGGGTCTGCATCACACACAAACGCAACCATCATCCCAAACCTATTGGTACCATGACTCAACAAACCCCCTCTATATGTTGTCAGTCCTCTAGGGTCCAGTTAGGAACCTCACAAGTCCAGGTGATGTTATGTCTGGTGATGTGGTGTTAACAGAGGCACACTCATGGGTCTTCAGCACCCTTATCCCATGGAAGCTATAGAACGCTGCAATGAGCTGTGGGGCTCTTTGCATTGAAGGTGGAAGTGACTTCTGCCAGAGCTGCTTGTCCGTTCACAGGGGCAGTTCTAACCAGATGTTGCTGCCCACTGTGCTGTCCACTGTGGTTGGTAATGCCTTCTATAGTGTTCCCACTATAGGACATGTCTTGTAGTTTGTATCATGTATGTAGGTTACTGTGAGTTATAAAGCTGCCCTCAAAGTGCGGATCTCAGGTTCTAAGGGTTAATAATGAATGTCTTAATCAGTCTTAAACTCTGATCTCAATAACTGGGATGGTTTTGTTCTTTGAGGTACTTTCAAAAAAATGTCACCCGGAGCATTCAATTAAAATCTGGTCCTTTTATTTCCTGCTGTTTACGTCTGATTTTCCGAGCGTTCTTGTCCTAAAAATCTACAAAATAAACACTTACCCTGCCACGCACGGTGTAAACAGCTTTTTAAATCTCCAGTCTCCAGTGCCTTGGGCCAAAGCCTCAGAAATGACAGTCTGGAAGTCTGTGAGGCAACAGTTTTCCTGCCTTGCTCTCAGAAGGAAGTGTCAAATTAGACATGGTTCATCTGTTGGCCTGAATGCATTTCTCCTTATGGCGCACTGACAGATAATTCTCTACAGCTTCTTGACATTCAGGCATCAGAAATTTCTCTCTGCCTGCTTCACAGTAAAGTAATTAAAAGTTTTACATTACATCTAGCTCTGAATCAGCAGTGAGGTTGCACTGACTCTTCTTGGATTGCACCCGTGCGTATTCCTGGAGAACCTGAAAGAGTTCTGCGTGGAGGACTGGGAACATCTTTCTTCCAGTCGATGTGAGAGATGTTAGATGGCGAAAGGAAACATCTAATTGAGGTTAGTTCAGGCAAAGGAGGAAATAAATGAGGGCATAGGGGGTCTGAAATGTTTCTCCCAAGAAAATGGCATATGTAGTTATAACGTTTTATCAATGTTTAAAAGACGTTTTCTGTTGAGTTATATAACCTCCATTCCTCAATATAGTTCAAATGAAGATCAAACGTCCAGGTGTTTAAATATGTTAGTCCAGGTTGTTTGTGGGGTGTCCTAAATTTTTCTCGACCGTATACAGTTCCTCTTCTGAAGTGCAGATTTGGACAGTTTTTTTTTACCATGTTCCTATTATTTACAGCAGGGCATTGAGCACCACATGCTAAATGAGGACTGTTCTCACAAAATGTATAATATTTGCATTAATTACAAAGCATAGAAAGTGACTAATTAATGAAATAATGCACCAGCAGTGAATAATGTTCAGTCCTTGAGAGCCTGTGTCACAGAAAAATGCTAATGACAGATTTTGTGTAAGGCAATTAGGCTAAGAAAGCCATAATACTGTCAAATCATGCCTTAATGGGGTGAATTATAATGACTGCACCCTCTGAAATATTAACATCTTGTTTTCTTCTGCGGTTCTAACGCAGAACACTTGGGTATATTAGTCCAAGTTATTTTTAGGGCCTGACCTATTTTCCCCCTCTATTTTTTTGCAGATGATAAAGTGCAAAAAAAAAAAAGAAAGATGCAAAGACACAATTTGAGCAGCTCTTGAGCGCGAACATGTCATGGGGTGGATCTGGGGTACAAACACCCCAGCAAGCTTTCAGGAGAAACTTCTAACATGTTGACAAGAGCAATCGCAAATACTCCCATATAGCACAAAGCAGAGGATCCTCCGTGACTGTAGCTTGAGGGGAGAATATATTTAAAGCTCTGGCAGTAATGATACGTCTACAGCATAAATGGGGGACGTATGTGATAATACCAGTTATGACTCCTGCTCAAACCTCCACTGCACTGCAGAGATCGTCTCCAGCCTGTGAGCAGGTTATTACGATTACTCTCAACAGTGCTGTTTTGCACCTGTGCTTGGAGCTCATCAAATTCGTGTCCACTTCTGTAACGTGGGATGGGAGCTGCTGATCATTTTTTCATTCCAAAAGCAATAAAGTAACTTAAAATGAGGAGAAATGATCTCAGTATGATGAAACACTGTCCCAAAATAATCAGACAGGATCTCAAAATAAGACCTCAAAATACTGGTTTAGTGTTTCGGAACAACCAATTAGCATCTTAAGAATAATGAGACATTATGTCATGCACCCTTCAGCCACTCAAACTCCCAGAATCCTTCAGTCAGTCACCTGACTGATCATGTGACTCTCACACACTCTAGCTAGCCTGAATTCTGATTGTTTACACCTGGTTCCAAGAGTACTTAAGCCAGCATTTCTGTTTGTTCACTGCCTAGCCTAGCGACACCACTGTGGTCTACTATGTTTCTCGTCTTCAGTCAGTCTGTTTTCGACCTGTTTCTCGTCCATTTCTCATCCGTTCTCTGTATTTAGTCTCTGTATTTCAGCATTATCTCACCTGCCGGTTAAAGACTTGGACTGTTATACTCTGTCTCTTGACATTTCTCCTATTAAATTTTACTGTATTGATATCTGCGTCTGCTTCCCTCTGTCCGATCCTGACACATTAACCTCAAAATAATAACGTAGTATTTCAAAAATACAGAGATAGTATCCCAAAATGATGAAATAATACCTGAAAATAGAAAGACGGTATCTCAAAATAATGACTTGGTGTTTGATAATGAAATAGTTTCTTAAAATAATGACGCATTTCAAAATGATCAGAATTAATTTGAGCTTGAAAAGGTTCTGCAACATCACAAGTAATGTACAAGGAAACCTTTGAAGTGCTTTCATAAGTATAGACTGTACAACAGTGGGGAAGCCTCGTGTACTTCCAAGCCTTCCTGAGACGGCCTATTCAATTTGAGGAACTACAGAAAGTATTGTACAAAGGTTCTACAAAAGGGATACATTCTTGAACACCCAATGGAACATTGTGTGGATCAGATTTGTTCCCCTGGTAGATAAAAGCTACTCTTTCATTGATATGCACAGGACTGCAGGACTGAAAGCCTTACACATCAGATTAAATAGGCCTATCTGTTTAATTAGAACGTGACATTGGTATCAACCATTCATATTTAAATTATGGCAGATAGGGACAATTTTGTGAGAGAAACCATTTCTGGACTAATGGAGGTCCTGAGGCACAACTTCACGATTCCAAGTCTGTGAGCTTGCTGATGAGCCAGAGTAATCGTAATCGATGGAGAATGGGAGTGATGGGTGCTGGGCAGTTGGTTTGAGTAAAGAGTCTAACTGCTGAATTATAATAATCATGACTTTGTTTCCCATGTGAATCGGTGAGGAATTTAACCGATGTTCTGTAGTAAAATGACATTACACCACCCCTTCAGGTAAAACGAATCCCTCATGGCCACTTTTTGCAGGATGTTTTTGTAGTTTGATGTACATTTATTTGCCTAAAATTAGAAAAATAGGACACAGTCACACCTACCATTTTTTGAAGATCCCAGACAACTCAAATTCATATAAGGACAATAAAACAGAATAAAAAAGAAATTGATTTGAATGTTTTTGAGGTGAAAATGCTAGTTTTTAATGAGTTATTTGTAACAATTATATTGACATGGATTTTCATAATAAGTTTTTGTGCTTTAAGTACTGATGATATGATTTTTATAATAATACTCACTACCACCAGCCACCACAATGACGGCTTTTCCATTTTTCCATTACCTGCTCCCAGTTCTTCCACCAGGCTCTTGTCCCAGGTCCAAATGGATCTATTCCCAGCTGCCTGTAACAAATAAGCTAAGTGTTGCTGAGCAAACTTTTAATGGGAGCTGGAAAAAAATCCCTCTGTGCAAACCTCATCCTGTCGTGAAATTGGAGTTCAGCCCTGTATTAAACTGTGGATCCACAGCGAAGCTTAAGTCATTAGTGGCCGTACTAGCTCACTAACAGGCCAGGCGCTAGCTGCTGTCACAAAAGCCCCAGATTAAAAGCGTACCTTCGTCGAGCCATATTCATCAACGTCCCAAGCAGCATTTCCACCACCTGTAGTGGCTTCCTTCAGCATTCACCCCCCTCGCTTACCCCTCCCACCAACACCAGTGGTCAGACAAATTGAAAATGTGATTCACTAAATTGAGGGCCAGCCAGCGAGGGCATGAGTATACAGCAAGATAAATGAGGCCGCATACTTCTCATGCTAAATAAAATGAAGTCTGCCAGGGTCGGAAGGAAAACAGCTCTTGCTGTAAATTTAGATGGAGGACACACAACGAATTTCGAGAGGCAGGCTCTGTAGATTTGGGCGAAGATTTCAGATGGCGAAGTCTGAGCAGGCTTAGGCTGGGATTGCAGGGTGAATTGTTCATCTGTGTGTCCAGATATTTGTGGACATCTCATCTAATGAATTTGTCTGGCCCGGTGTGGGCTAGAGGGGTATGAAGCCTCCAACACTGGAGCTGGAACTGTGGAACTGTGTTCTGTGATGGTCGTCCATCCAATACCTTTGGATGAGGTGGGTGAGGCTCACCAACCTTACACTCTTGTTGCTGAATTCAATCAAATTCTCACATCCATCATGCACTAGAATCAACTATAAAGTATTCCCTGGACATTAGGGACAGTTCCTCCACCTCTGTAAGTGATATGAGGGACACTAACAGCTCAGAGATATGTGCAGGACATCCTGTAACCACATGTGCTCATGTGTGTTTGACCTTGAGTCAAATGTCCAGTTGACAAAAGGCAATTTATTTGGAAATAGGTGGCTTTGACCACCAACACTTCTTTGGCTGGAACAGACTGAGCTAACACATCTCTTCGTAGAACATCTCACTGGCCTTGAAGCATTTGGCACATCAGATCCATGTTTTTGTCTTGACACAGAATTCCAATGTAGCTGTAATTTGTTTTACTGTGCAGCTGTAAGAGATTCCGAGACAAAGATGAAGGATCTTGTGTGTTTTCAGACAGAATGTGAGTGCTCCCATGAAACCCTGTGTGGGTAAAGAGATGCCTCAGCCAACAATGGCATTTCTACAGCCACTGATAACATCTATCAATCTCATGTGGAACAGGCAACAATCAGTCCTCAAAGCAAAATATAGCAGCAAAGTGTCAACATGTAATGAATCTATCTATCCAGTGACATCCATCACTTTCCCATTTCCAATGGATGCATTTGTTACACATCACACAGCCGTGGAAATGGGACCCATTATATCCAGAAGTAGCTGAATTCCCAATTGCCTGAGGATCCCATTTGCCCACATTGGTTTATCCAGGCAATCTCAATATCAATCTCGGAGGTATTCAAAATTGAAATTTCAAATAAATAAACACAGAGCTGATTGGATTTGGATGTGTTTTGACACCACAGCGATAATGCATAGTGGTGTGTTGGGTGGTCGTGAAATTTGGTGGAAGAGCCAAGAAGAGCTGTGAGACCTTTAGGCTGATTTGGTCATAGTTTGCTGAAATCTAGGACCAGCTCAAATTTCAACTTAATTGGTTGACGTGCAGTGTGAGACGAGATTGGTGAATAACTGCTCAAAGGAGCTCGGAGTGAGCAGGCCAATGAACGGATTGACTTTGGATGTCAGAAAGTTCAGTCGCTCATCTCAGAGTGAGCAGAGTTCTTGACGTCCCTAAAAATCTCCCTCATGAAACAATCAATAGTGGTGACCAGGCAGACAGTTGTATGGCCCGAAGACTTGGAGTGCAGGCTAGCGGAGCTTTGGCAACATCACCCGTGCCTCTATGATTTTTCATCAAACTGCTACAGAGACAGACAGGCCATGAGAATCGTCAAAACAAAGCTGGGGTCATTCTGTTGCCTGTTGAGTTGGGAGCCAACACCAACATATCTATGGGCTCCCATCAGTGGAACGTGGGCTAAACGGGTTCCAGGTGGAACCCAAAAGTTTGTACTCAAGCTCATTTGGGCCTTCCATCCTTACACCACACCTTAATCTCACAGGAGTCCCTTCTAGGCCATATGTGTCACATGTTTAACTTTTAGAACCATAGGCCAGTTTTGCATGTTCCTGTCTGCAAAGTGTGGATCTCGGGTTATAAGAGTTAAAAGTAAACATAAATGTAAACATAGCTCTACTAAGGGGATGGTGAGCACACATGCCCGGAATGGTGAACAGGACTATCCACTGCCTGGGGAGCAGGTGAGTTCAGTACCTGCCAGTTCGGGGAATCAAACCAGCATATAGAAGAGGCTTTCCACCATGTACCCAAACAACCTCTTCAGAACAATAATACACTTCCAAGGAAATGCCTGGAACAGTTATATATAGGGATGGTCGTGAGGCTCTCAGATCCAATAATAATAAACATGAAAAAATAAAATGTCTTTATGTGTGGCAAACTCACAGAGACATCTTCCTAGAAATTCGAGATTACTGCAGCTCGGGCTGAAATTGCAATTATGGCTCACACACACTCTCGGTGCTGGGCATGCCCTGTTGCCAGGGCTGCACGCTTGTTTGTAGCTGAGGGGAGCAGAGGCCCAAGTGGAGCAGTGTGTTTGCAGCGATAGTGCTGTTTCATCCCTCTCTTTTCCAGAGCTATTAATTCACCTCGCTCTCCAAGCACACCGGACCGGGCCTTGAAGAGCTCTGCCTCAAATGTGCCTGAGTCTCCAGAGTGCACTTCCATTCCCCAGCCCTCTTCTCTTTGCCCCTAGCTTCTATCTCTCTTCCTGCCCGGTAGAGGGCAAAGTCATTAAGCAACGGTCACGATAGGCCACAGAGGATGAGGTCTCAGCGTGACGTACTCTTCAGATAAGTGCGAACAGGACAGAAATATGATTACACTCCACTATCGTTCTCTTATACAGAAAGCCTATAGATATCAGCAATCCCACCGAGACAGCCTTTTTAATCTTTCAGAGATTCGGGAAAAATTGGTGTTGCTACCTTGGGACAATCTAAAACCAGTTTTCTTTTTATAGATAAGATCTTGATTTTGGCATATCTTGGACCTTCACATGACACTTCCAAGACACTCTAATGTACCATATTTTAAATAATCACATCTATATACTTTCAACCATAACAATGTCAATGTAAAGACAAGTGGTTCCCACTTCTAGGCAGTTGCTAAGTCGTTACTATATGGTTGCAATGGAGATGGTTTGTGGTTTGCTCGGCAGTTGAAATAGTATCTCAGGTGGTTGCTATGGAGTCACTATGGAGTTGCTAGATTATTGTGATGCAGTTGTTATGGAGATGCTTAGTGGTTTGCTAGGTAGTTGCTATGGGCAGTTGTTACGTGGTTGCAATGGGGATGGTTAGTGGTTTAGTAGGCAGTTGCTATGGGCAGTTATGTGGTTGCTATGGATTTACTAGGTATGTGTTAGATAGCTATGGGGATGCTTAAAGCCTTGTTAGAATATTGGTACGTTATACCATGTGGTTGCAATGGACTTGTTAGGTAGTTGGTTACTATGGAGCTGCTGATTGGTTTGCTAGGAAGTTGTTAAAGGTATCCCAGCAGGTTGCCATGGATTTATTTAGTTGCTCCAGTGTTGTGAAATGGTTGCTATGCTGTTGCTCTGTGGTTGCCAAGGTGTTGCGATGGAGCTCGCTATTGGTTTGCAAGAAGGTTGCTATGGTATCTCAAGTAGTTGCGATGGTGCTTCTTAGGCCGTTGCCCTCAGGTGATTCCATTGCACAAATTCCACATAAAATACAAATACACATCTGCAGGCTGTGCGCCAGCAAGTGGAGGCCTGAGATGGGGGTCTGTAATAAAGTTCCTGGCAAGTGGATTTTCCAAATGTCACTACAGTTTCACTGCTGTAGAGCTAAAAATAGATCTTTTACTGTTCCAGTGCCCATCAGGTTGGTACAACTCCACTTCTCCCCCGTTATGTAACGTTAGCCCCCACTGTTTCCCACAGTAGAGGGATTCAATATGACCCATTGGATCGTGATCTTTCAGGTGCTGGGGCAGTTTCAGGAAACCCCCAGAAAGTGCTCATTAAAATTTCTGTGGAGCCATAACCAGAGGCTGAACAAGCTTTAATACTGTAATTAGACTGGATTTATAACACAGAGAGAGAGAGAGAGAGAGAGAGAGAGAGAGAGAGAGAGAGAGAGAAGCAAATGAGAGAGGGGAAAGAAGGGAAAGAGAAAAATAAAGAAAGACAAATGATCGAGAAAGAAATAAGGGAAAGTGAGAATAAAGTTAATGTTCTTAGAAATTGTTTGACACCAAATTTGTGCTGATTGGTAGAAAAAAACCCAGAGACTAGTTTGTGCTCAGTATATTAACAAATATAATGGGCGGAGCTATATAGTATTTTTTTGTAAGGCATGGGACACACACACACACTTTCTGTGCTTGGACCCCAAAAATCCAAAACAAAACAATCATTTGTATGTGAGAGGGCAGAGACTGAGTGAAGGGAGGGGAGGAATGAGAGAGAGAGAGAGAGAGAGAGAGAGAGAGAGAGAGAGAGAGAGAGAGAGAGAGAGAGAGCGCTCACTGTGTAAAATTATCTCATTTCTGATTCCTGGTTTGTAGGTGTAAGTAGCTAAATCTGGCAGAGCGAGGGGCACCACCTCAACCATTCCACTCACAGTCACAGCATTAGCCCACATTCCTCCCTCACCTCAGCTAAGGATGAAGCAGAAGATGGAATTGTGTTACTGTGACCGTTGGTTGTTGGCACGGAGTTCTTCATTTGCTGGGATTCAGTTGCTTCCGTGGATGCAAATGAATGGTGGCGGAACATCTGGAGCAACTGCAGCCTGACAGAGCACACCTCTGTACCTGTGCCAAAAATATACTGTATATATCATCATCATTGTCCTGTATCATTTTTGGACACTGTGTATCTGACACCTCTTTATTTTGTGTCAGATCTTCAGTGATGAATGGAGTATTAGAAATGATCCAAAATTGCTTGTTTGTGGAACCCTGCAATGGATTGGCGCATTGGGTGCAAAGCAGAAATTCCCCCTAGGCAGGGCATCAATCCAACCAAAACAGCTGTGATTTGGTGAGACATGGACTGTGCCAGAACTTAGAAGGTGTCCTGTGGAATCTGGCACCATGCTACCCTGTACCTGTCTAGAAACCAGTCAGCCAGTCAGTTAGTCAGTCATTATCGTATCTGCTTCATCTTGAATACAGACACGGTGGATCCAGAGCCTACATGGAGTCACTGGGAACAAGGCAGGAATGCCCCCTGGGCAGGGCACCCATCCATTGCAGCCTAGAAACCAGAGGCAACAAAATCCTGACGGTAACATTTGCAGACCGTAAAAACAAGCACATTTCTCCTGAATACAAGTAGAGCATCGTCTTCTATTCAAGATGTGTTTGGGGTGAGTGTTAATTCTCTTCTTTTACTAGGTGAGCAAAAAATCCTGTGGGTGGAAACTGACCTGCAATCGTAGAAAATGCAACAGATACAGCAGACAGACATCGATTCAATGAGCAAATGTTTACTGGACGATGTACACTGACAGCAGCACCATCTGTCAGAGCTGGACCCATTAAGACAGTGCCATGTGTTACGCCATCTCTCTCAGGTATCCATCATACACACGTCACATACTGTCTGAACTGTCTCGTTTTCAGATCGCAGAAGCGATTTAAGTGACACAGAAACTATTATCGGAGCGCGAGGAGTGACGGGGCACTCCGAGGACGTCACCGCTCTCGTTCAGCCTGGGAAATAATCTCTGCAGAGGCTTTTAAAAGCAGAAGACTGCTCTATAATACATCACTCCTAATGGACTTGTAGTGGTAGCCTGACAGCAGAGCATTGTTCCGTCTTATACCTGACAAAGAAGTTGTAATGAAGGAAATGAAATGGAATAAATGACACAACGTCAAAACCAGGAGAGAGAGAATGCATTTCTCACTCATTAAAAGAGTAACCAGTGGTATTCCCCACTGCACTGTGTATGTGCCTGTGTGTGTGTGTGTGTGCATGGGATCTGGTTTGATGAGTCATCCCCTGAATGTTTATTGGCTTTAGGGACTCCCTGTAATTGCCACAGCCTTACTGCACCACCAAGTGGCGATCAGCAGATTTACACTTCATCGAGGGCCTCTATTTACAGTCCTGTATCGACAGTATAGTGGTACGTTTGTGGACACTCCTTCTAAAGAATGCATTCAGATACTTCACGTTGCACCCATTGCTGACACTGATGTGCAAATGCTTGTCTAGTCGCTGTAGAGAAGCTGTCAATAGAAAACAGGGGTATAAAGCCCCCCAGCATTGAGCTGGTACTCCATCCAATATGTTTGGGAGGGATGCACTGCGCCAAACTCTAACAAAGTGCCTTCACTGGACAGTAGAGACAGTTACTCCAACACAAGCAGAATAAACTCTTTTTAATGCCACACGAGGGAAGTTATAACAGAAGCTTTGAGGCCGTAGTTTTCAGCCATTATTAATGAAAGGAAAACATTGAAAACAGACAATCAATAGATAAACTAACCAGCAGTTTAGCCCCACCTCCTTCCTCTGTGCTCTTTCAGGTTGTACAGGATTCTAACTACACTGCTGATACCAGCTACTGGACTGTGTCAGTAACTACACTGCTGCTGATCTTTAATACCGGCTACCGGACTGTGTTTCTGATACAGTTTCAGTAACTACACTGCTGCTGATCTTTAATACCGGCTACCGGACTGTGTTTCTGGTACAGTTTCAGTAACTACACTGCTGCTGATCTTTAATATAAATTATTTAACATGGCTCATTTGAAATATTAAACAGTCTTAAATATTCAATGAAAAGTTAGTTTAAATGTAATACACTGCACATACACAATTTTTGGACAGTATGTAGTAAAGCTCTGACCTCCACACACTGCTCACTGTGGCTGGATGTCTCTGACAGGCAGCATGGGTAACATATTCCTGGCACCAAACACTGACAGTGTCTCTGTGGCATGGAGGCCAAACTGCCTGAGGTGAAACTGCAGGGCTAGTTTTCGGCTCATGACCCGCAGAGCAACGAAGGAGGTGGACACTTCACACAGCAGAAAGGTCAGATACAGGGAATGCACAGCCCGCTCCAGAGGCAGTATCAGCAGCCCTTCATCGCTGAGGAAGAAGAGTAGGATAGGCAGCTGGAAGAGGAAGGAGATCAGCCAGAAACCGGCCAGCTCTGGGACCTTAGTGGAAAAAAAAAATAAACACTGTATACCATCATGTGAAAAGGTTATTTGGACATATGGACATTATCTCCTCAACTCTATTGAGAGATGGAGATGTTACTTTTAAACATCTTTTATAAAACATAATTATTAGAAATTAAAATTTTCTTGTGGAGAAGGTGACACTACTTAAAATGCACCTTGCCTGTCTAATTTAAACCTCAGACATTAGTTTGGTTTGCTCATGATTGTTGAAGTGAGTGGGATCACCATGGTAAGAACCAAAGAACTCTCTGAGGCCTTCAGAAAGAAGATTGTAGATGCAGATGAGTCTGGGAATGAATGAAGATCTCAAAACATTTAGAAATCAGCCCTTTCCACTGTCTGGAAAATAATTCAAGAACATTTAAAACAACTGCCAACATGGTCAGATCAGACTGTCCTAGCAAGTTCAGCCCAAGAGCAGAACCACAAGATGTGTAAAGAAGATCCAACAACCCTAAAATGTCCATGAGGAGTGGGAACATCTTTCTTCCAGTCGATGTCAGAGACAGTAGACAGGAAAATGTAATTTCTATTAATTATGTCAGTTTAATTAAATCACCATCACACACACACACACCTACCTCATTTTCTACATTACCTTTTCTTTCAGGTTTCCAACATAACCCAGGTAGATACGGACCACCTCAAATAAGCTAATTAGCACAATTCCCATCACCGTCAGACACTGGTAGTATCCAGGCAGCATGGGGAACTGAGTAAAAAACAAAATCAGCTTCAGCTCCTACGTAATAACTGCCCAACCTCATTATTTCATGGTAATATAAACAATGTTGCTCAGTGGAGGAGGTATAACACTAGAAATTGGTCATGATGTTCATTGTGTCCCGTTTTCCCTTGTTTAACTGCTTTTTACATTAATAACATCTCAATCATAGAGATGTGAAACATGGTGTGTGTGTAAGGAGAATAACTGGGTCTGTTTAGATCTTCACAGATGGTCTAATGACTTCAGAGAACAAACATAACAAAAAGAGCTCTTCCATTGGTTAGGCCAAGTCGGGCTACCCATATGGACCCCACGTGGGCATCTAAACTGGATGTAGTTCTTCTAGAATGTCTAGATATTTCACTGGGTGCTTCCAGAAACTTCTTTTATCTCCTCTGAAACTTGGACAGCTGGTGAATGGCATCACAAAATCAGTCCAGTGGAGTGGAGGAGGATCAGTAGGAAAAACATGGGTTTCTGGATGCAAATGAGCAGTGGTCTAACCAGGTTTCAGTCAGCTGTCAGCAGTAGAAGGCTAACTTAACACTAGAATTCCTAAATAGAGGAAAATTTATTAGCAGAATAAATATTTTCATAAAGCAATAACTATACACTAACTTCAAAGGCTCTGGCCAATGACTGTAACGCAATAAATAGGTCATCTCACCCTGTGCTTCCCCATCTCACCCTGTGCTTCCCCATCTCACCCTGTGCTTCCCCATCTCACTCCCTCATTCATCCTCTACTCTGCTTCCCTTCTCATTACCTCAGAGCAGGCTATATCCTGGTAGCTCCTCCCCCTAGACTCTACCAATATTAACAAAAGTAATGTCCCCAATACAGCATATCATTGTCATCGACTTACACTTATATCTGATAATGGACAATCATCATTACCCTTCCCCAAACAGATTCATGATGTCATATTTAATTAGACAATAGCTACAGGTATTGAACCATTCTCTTCTTTGTCTCTTCACCCGTCCAACCTCCCCTCTCCTTCAGGCAGAGATGGACTCACCCAGGTAAGTAAAACTCAGAGTCTTGCAGCCTGTTACTCTTTTGGCCCAGAGTGGGTGTGAACCCTGCACAGGTAAGATCAGGTAAGTCTGTGACCTCACTGTTGGTAATGGGGATGTATGTTTCCGGTTTTATGTCCTGAACTGAAAGCCAAGCTCTAACAGACAAGTCTAGTAGTGTTTTTGCGCATTCTGTCCTTAGAGTGTACATCAACTCTGCAACATTCAACAAATATTGAAAAGACTAGATCTGCTGACTGAGCCCACCTTTAAGTCCAGCATGACGATCTCTGAGATCAACCAGCAAGGGAAGAAGAACATATTAAAGTAGAGGAGCATCTGCAGCGGCAGGTGAGATGATACTTCACTGCAAACTGGAGAGAAGAAGGTCATGGGGGGATGTTGTGGTTAATCTCAATTCATGATTCATCCGCAGTTTAGTCTTAAACAAAAATTACAATGAAAACATCGCAACTAATAGAGCTTTTGACAACTACACGCTTCACAAACCGGTATGTGGGCTTATGTTCGATGGATTTTATGTTTAAAGGAACTTTTAGGAACTGTTGGGCCTCTAGCCTGAATACAAGATGAGATACGGTTGGACATGGAGGTACGGGTTCTGTACAGCATCCTGATGCACATTAACCCACAGATGTTACAGCTGGGCCTGTAGATCCTGCACACTCTTAAAATTCCGAAGCTTGTGTCCAGCTGGGCCAATAAATGCTTGATTGGCAATAAATCTGGTGACTGGGCAAACCTAGGAAGTGTCGCAATCTGCTGGAAACTGAGCTGTTAGTGTCCCTTGCATCACTACTAGACAGTCGCTCACCCCTAGTAGTGGGACAGTGTGTCACTCCACAGCAAAGGCAGGATTGAAAAGCTCACCACGAGGCCTCCATACTCAAACCTGAGTTTTGTCGGATCCCAAACATGTCCAAAGATTGGCCCCCTTTCAAATTCTGAACTGGGCAAATTGTCAGGGCATGCCTAATCTCTCACTAAGAGGTGCACTACCCACACTCACACTGCCACGGTCCTACACCGTAAGCCTACTGAAAGCCCCCTCGGCCTCAACGCACACACAATGGACAGTGGACGCCCATATGTCCCCAGTGTCCTCTTCCCTAAAAACCCAAATATGGTCACTGTAGCTAAAGTCAATTAGAGCAGGACAACAAAACATATGCCAAGTTCTATCTAGCAACATGACTGACCTCACCTTCATCCTCCACGTTGTGCTCCCTCAGGTCACCGCTGTCCCTCGTCCTGTTATTAATGAACACTGAGCTGCTGGTATGGGCAAGGCCCACTCTCAGGTTCTGGGGAATGGGGGTGTAAAATACAGGCATTGTTAGGCTTGCCTGAGTGCTCCACCATCGCAGCCTTCACTGCCTCAGAGGCACTAAGGCTCGCTTTGTGTCGGCCGAGATTAGCAGCAGGGGGAAGAGTCCTAACCAGATTAAATCTGAGGAGGCAGCCCGTCTGACAGTGGATTAGTGTTAGGCTCGCGTCTGCCTCCACTCCTCCACACCAGCGTCTGGAGCGTAATTAAATATGTCATATATGATGAGCACTTAACAATTAACCAACCGGTTCCTAGACAGTGGTTATCAGACACTTTGTTTGGAGACAAAATTCTCTCAATTAGACTTGTCATTAGATCTGACAGAATCAGTGGGTTGTTAAGAATTTCTCATTATCCTCAGGGTGCTGAGATGATGCTGCTTTCCGGAGACGGCAGTCACTTCATTTGCTCCTCGGAAAAAAGCTCAGACAGCACAGTTCCATTTTTAAAGTGGGAAGCAGGAAAATTCTGCCCCTCATTATGATGTACGGTAATGAATATCCCATAGTTCTAAAGGGGAACTTCACCACCTTCTCAAAATTGCACAGTAATTTAATCTATACATTTTAAACGTGGTCCTCCACAATGCTTTGCGAAATGTGCTCTTCTGGAGAAATGTACAGTGTGCATCATCTACAGACATGATATACATGCATGTCTTTGCAAGCTCAAAACAAACACATTTGCATTTGTTTTTGACTGTCTCATGTCTATCATTTGTCAGTCCTGTTCACCTTTCTGCCTTGTTTGTTTTGGTTCTGTCTCCACCCTCGCTCCGCCCATTCCCAGCTGTGTCAGATTTGTATCCCGCCCCCTTCGTTATCATGTCCCAGGTGTGATTAATGTTGTCCTGTATTTAAGACCCTTGGTCTCTCTCTCTCTTGCTCAGTCCTTCTAGATGGTGGTGTTGTATCTGCGATAAATATTGTATTGGTTCTGTAGTCTTCTGGTGAGTTTGTTTGTTTACCTAGTGTTTGAGATCCTTTAGTTTTGTATTTTGTTTATCTTTTCTTTTTCCTCCACTCCCTAGTCATTGTCTACTCATCTGTTCGGCACACCATCCTGACAGACTTCATGACACATGACGTGACATTCAGATGTACACACCACATTTACTACTGCTTAAAGTCCACATTACCATAGTTATTTAAACCTCAAACATTAGTTTGGTTTGCTCTTGATTGTTGAAGTGGGTGGGATCACCATGGTGAGATCCAGAAAGCTCTCCGAGGCCTTCAATTCTAAAATGTCATCAGAGGACATGAGTAGCTCTTGTATCAGTTAATGTCAAAGTGCAGCTTCTACCATCAGAACGAGATCAGTTTGGTTTTCATGGGAGGTCAGCAAAGAGGGAGCATTTAAAAAAAATTAACGTTAGAGCAGGACGTCTGGAATAATGTGCTTTGGACAGATGAATCCACAAAATTATTCGGGCACAGTAACAGGACATTTTGGTACAAACCAAACCCAGCATTTAAGCACAAACTGTTTATTGTAAAGTCATTGAAACACTGCAAATGTTTGCTGCACCGAGCCATCAGTGTCTCAGCCCAGAACCTGACCCTGTTTTGGAAGCCTTGAAGTCCTGGGCGTCATTTTTTGCTGGGTGCAGTTACAGCGTTGGTCCAGGAGAGGTCACAGTTCATCCCGTGGTGCTTTCAGAGGAAAGTTCCGAAATTCTTCAGGGACATCTTCGCCTTTTTTTGACCTCTTATAGAAGCCCAGAGAGTCCAAGAGATTACTGATCTCATCTGCCTTCATCTTCTTCACTGGGACCGTCTGAGGACAGAGGAAAAAATAAAGACTTTCTTGTCAAAGAGCTTTAATGTTGAGCTTGCCCAAGGAAAGGGCAGAACCCAGCAGTGGTGCTGAGTAGTCATTCTCAAAGTTCATCGTAATGTCCTTCAAAATGTGTCCTGGCCTGGTTTTCAGTATGTACTGTGTGATGTTTTAATATTACAGTGTTTCTACACAGTGAGTCAAGACTAGTGGGTCATGGTAAGCAAAGGGGTCTTCGTCTCATTGTCTTTGCAGGATATTTAACAGTGGTTGCAGTCATGTGAAAGTCAGGACACCCCACAAAGTCCTTTGACCAACATATTTAAACATATGAACGTTTGGAGGAGTCTTATTTAAACCTTTGACATTAGTTTGGTTTGCTCTTGATTATTGAAGTGCGTGGTAAGGCATCACCATGGCGACATCCAAAGACCACCAGTGGGCCATGGAGCGTACTCTAGTGGTCCGCAGGTCCATCCTCAGGGGGACACATTAGTCTAAAATGGGCCAGTAATGACAAATTAAATTAAAGTTTACATGAAAAACAAAATAGTATAAGTAAAAATCGAGAGATCAATCATTTATATAAACATTTCAAAAGTAACTGAAGGGAAAATTAGCATAATGTTATCAAAGTTAAATACAATTTTACAAAAACTGTTTTCTTGTTATGCATTTTAGTTATAAACAGCTGGGTCATAACCTGGACCATGACAGAGACAAAGAGCAGGACTTCTGAAACAATGTGCTTGGGACAGATGAATCTAAACCTGATTTATTTTGGCACAGTAACAGAAGACAATCGCAGCATTGAGCACAGGAACCTCATCCCAGCTGTGAAGCATGGTGGTGGGAGTGTGATGGTTTGGAGGTGCTTTGCTGCAGCAGGGTCTGGAGATCTCTCCATCATAGAAACCACTATGAGATCTTTATTGTATCAGAGGGGGTTTGAGGAGAACGGAAGAGCGTCTGTACAAAGACTGATGCTGAAACATCACAGAGCTGAAAGAATTCCGTCTGGAGGAGTGGGAACATCTGTCTTCCAGTTGATGTCAGAGACGGTACAGAGTTACAGGCAATTCAATTAATTATCTTTTACAAATGGTGTTTAAAAGACGTTTCTTCGGTTGTATGTGTTTATATGTTATATCAAATCCATCTCTCAGTGTAGTTATAATGAAGATCAAATGTCTGTATTTTTAAATATGTTAAAGACGACGGTTTGTATGAGGTGTCCTTACTTTTTCACATGACTGTACAAAAGAAAATAATGAAAGTCTTACTTTCACCACCTCATCCTTGTCGTTGTAGAAGATAAGGCGGGGTTTTTTTTCTTCTCCTGAATCGTACTCCAGGTTATGACTTCAATAAGCACGTTAAAGGAAACAGATTCACTCAAAGACAAACGATTCAAGTTGCAATCAAGTTTAAAACATTAACTTTATTCTTCTTTAACCATTATGCGCTAAGGGTCATTGTCTTGGTGCATGGTCCACATTCTCTTCAGATTTAGCTCACAGATGTCCTGACATTGCTTTAAAATTTGCTGCTATAATTCAGAATTCCAGAATTATTCCATCAAGGATGGCAAGCCCAAACCATGATACTGCCTCCACCCTCATGTTCCTGCTCACCAATGTTGTTCAGTGTTCTCCTGATGGTGGACTCATGAACATTAACATCAGCCAATGCAAGAAAGGCCTTTAGTTGATTAGAAGTTTGCTTGGATTTGTGAGCTGGTGGACACCTTGCTCTTGGTGTAATCTTCGTTGGTGGAGCACTCCTTGGAAGGGTAATAATGGTCTTGAATCTCCTCAATTTGTACACAATCTGTCTCACTGTGGATCAGTGGAGTCCAAACTCATTACAGATGCTTCTGTAACCTTTTCCAGCCTGAGGAGCATCAACATCTCATTTTCCAAGCTCCTCAGAAATCTCCTATGTTCTCCATAATACACTTCCACAAACGTGTGGAGATCAGAATTTGATAGACCCCTGAGTGTTCCCACTCACACCCGATTGTCTACCATTGATTGAAAACACCTGACTCTGTCACCCTCAAATGATCTGCTGATGCTAAAGGTTCACATACTTTTACCCTCACAGATCTGGAATATTGGATCATTTTTTGTCTCATTTGTTTTTGAGATCTTCAGCTCAGTTTTATGCAGCAATATAAAAAAATCCAAAATGGTTCACTTTCAAACGCCGCTGTACAAATCACTTTAGACTTCCACTGGGGCTGAAAATCAACATCTGACCTTACTAATTCCTGAGCTCTCCTCTGAAAAGCCACCAGCGAGGAAGCCTAAAGCCTGGTGTGAACTTCACAGCAAAAGAGAGCTTTACAGAATCGTATGCAAATCCATGCTAATGTAAGGATACTACAGAGCCACACGCTCCATCAGGAAGTTGTAGAGCTCAGGCATCTTCTTTATGGATCATCCCACCAAACTGGGGGCCTGAAGAAGAAATAATCCATCAGTTGAGAGATTCAAGATGAGGCACAGATATGGAAGGAGAGGTCATAGCATTAGAACAGTGCAGTAGGGCACAGTGCTTCTAGAGATCTAGAGTAATGTCAACGTTAGGACACCCCATGAAAACATAAGGATCTTCAAATCTTCATTTGAACTTTATTGAGATGGAGGTGGTATAAAGAAAAATGATCTTTAGAAGGGCCTGTTTTGTTTAAACCTCAGATATTAGCTTGGTTTGCTGTTGATAGCTGAAGTAACTAGGATCAGCATGGTCAGATCCAAACAGCTGTCTGGAAAGAAAGCCTTGGTGTCAAAAAACGTCAGGGTAAGACTACAGTTCTCCAGAGAACATCTAGACAAAGAGCAGCACTTTTGGAATGATGTGCTTTGGACAGATGAATCCAAAGTTGAATTACATGACCATAACAGAAGACACCAAAAACAGCATCTCATACTGTGAAGCATGGTGGTGGAAGTGTGATGGTTTGGAGCTGCTTTGCTGCAGCAGGGTCTGGAAATCTCTCCATCAGGGGCTCAGTAGAGTTAAAATGAAGATCAGATGTTTGATGTTTAAATATGTTAGTCAAACGTGTTCTTGGAGTGTCCTAACCTTTTTACTGAAGTGTAATTAGTCAACCATTCTAGAGCTCTAGATCTGTGCTAGAACTACCAGAATCTCTCAACTCGTGTCAGACTATGAGAATGGCTGAGATGTGGATATGTTCTACCTGCCATCAATTGTCAAGGTGACAACAAATCCTCTATCAAACACTCACCAGCAGTTTACCCCTGGCTATAATGAGTTTTTCCGTCCCAGCTGGAGTCTCGGATTTGTTCTCCGCTGCCTTTCCCGCGGCGCAGAAGGTCAGGAGTACCAGCAGTGAGAGCCACATGCTGTGATCCTGCAGTAATGGACCTGTGTGAGGGGCTTTGGGTGAAACACAGGTGCACTGATAAACCCTTATGGGCGGGCATGTGGCAAAAAGCGATTGGTTCGCTTTCTGATTGTCCACAGAAGAGTTTCAGTGAAACCAGTGAACGTTCATAAATTCCTGGGTTTTAGGAATTCCTGATTTTTATTCACAATTTCATGAAGAAAAGGTAAACTGTCTTAATGTTCTATATTAAATATTTATTAAATGTTAGTCTAGTTTCTGATTTTCGAGTTTGATTATTATAAACGTGATATATTTATGAAGAGGTGGGATCTGGTTTGTACGTGTGTGTGCATGGGTGACATCTAGACCTCTTGTGAAGTGTAGAACACAGTTTGGGCCCATGTTTAACCCCTCCTTGTCCTATCCCATCCCCTGGGGGCAGAGCAACACCAATTTATGGGCCCCAGGTCTTTGTCTAGATGTTCTCTGGTAAAGTTTACTTTATCAAAATTACTTTGGTCTCTTTCTGATGGTAGATGCTGCAATCAACTAAGGTGAGAGCTACCTGTAGGTCCTGTGGATATTTTAGAAATGGTGGATCATCTTTACACATCTTGCAGTCTGCTCTTGGTCTGACCTGGCCATGTTGGCTGTAGTTCTTAATGTTCTCCACTTGTAAGTAATGACTGATTTCTAATTGTTTTGAGATCTTTTTCATCTTTTCCCAGACTCTGCATCTCCAATCTGCATCTACAACCTTAGAGAGCTCTTTGGATCTCACAGACAATCAGGAGCAGACCAAACTAGTGTTTGAGGTTTAACTAAGACAGGTAAGATTGCACTCTTGAAGCCACGGTGTGATGATTTGAGCATGTGGTTTGCACCAGGCAAAGGTGTTCTTTCTCCAAAGCATTGCTTCATAATATTTTTCACCAGCTCGTTTTTGATCTAACTCCCAAGTGCAAAAACCTGCACACCTGAAAGTTTATCAGTGTTTCCCACAGTCCGGCACGTTACACTGGAGTTAATGTGTCTGGTGTGTGTGCTGTCGGCTCGTAATTCCCTCAAGTGTTCTGGAACTGAGGACGGAGCTGTCGGGGACAATGGAAGCTGGTTTGAAAAAAGTGCAGAACTGAACATAAAGATCACAATACAGTCATCACTCAAAGTTAATGGACGTTTTGTTCTGTGGGGTCCGAACAGCTGAGTCACTTGCTGTCTTCAAATGCCAACTGGAGACAATCTCTTTCAAGAGCATTTAATAAACTAAAAGGTTTGTAATCATAATGAGTCTTTGGAAATCAAGGTCTCCAACCTGACATTTGTTTTTGGCTTCTAAGCTTGAATCTCTGGATTCTGGCGTTTACAAATTAGTTATGGATATTTTCTGAATCTGCAAAGCACTTTTGTAAGTTTCTGGGCATAAGAGTGTCTGCCAAATGTCCTAAATGTAAATGAAGTCAACCCATCCATCCATCATCTTCCAGTTCAGGCTCACGGTTGAGCCCAACAGGACCCGAGCACGAATTGAACACACAACCCCAGAGCTGTCACAATTTAGACTGGGTCTTATGATGGGGGCAGTGCAGTTTTGATGAGCTTTGAAGTCCGTCCATCCGTCCATCTTCTTCCACTTCAGGGTCATGGTGGGTCCAGAGCCCACAGAGAATCACCAGTTGCAAGGAAGGATTCTCCCTGTACAGGGTGCCAGTCCATTGCAGGGCATCACACAAAGACCCGTTCCTCAGACAGTGGCCTGAGGTGGGGATCGACCCCCCCAACCACATGGGCTATGTGACACACGCCACTACCACCGTGGCAGCACCACATCATCCATGAATGCCAAAATAAGATTATATTCCCAGTCATTTGGGAGGATTTCTACTGGTCCATACGTCATGAAATTGGTACAGTGGGGTTTTCTCAGTATCAGGAACGTGATCAATGGACAGTCTTGACAAGTTACCTTGCAAACGTGAGCTCGCATAGACACGAGCACAAGAATGGCGGACACCTACACTGTAAAATGTCTGTCTCTCTGTCTCTCTGTCTGTCTGTCTCTCGCTTTCCAGTATGAATAACATCATATTCTCTCTTTATGAGTTCTGTGCGTCATGTTAACCAGCGTATTATTAATCTATGCTGGTTCAGAACCGCTTACCGCTGGCCAAGTCCCCTGTTTTTACATCCCTGTTAGACCAGATATACAACTGACCCCTATGTATTGACCAGTGGTGTATTCGATCATGCTGTATTTGATCACAGCCGTTCTCGTGGTGTCTAATGACTCCTAACCGTGAGAAAAGCTCAGTGGTCCACAGCCTCTTGTGGTCTGCTGCTTCATTTAATCACGTCGCTTTGTGCTTACGTAATGTAACCTGATAGCCAGCGCTGCACTGGAGAGGCCGTGCACTTACAGCAGGTCACCGACAGAGCGCACTGATGTACTGGAGAGGATTTCCTGCTGTCAGGAAGACTTCCCAACGTTTTTCTGTGAAAGTAAACCGCTGTCCTTAGGAATACTGCAGCAAGACCAGCACAATATATTATCACCATCTTCATCATCCTCACCATCATCACCATCATCCTCACCATCTTCATCATCCTCACAATCATCCTCACCATCACCATCATCCTCACCATCTTCATCACCATCCTCACCATCCTCATCGTCCTCATCATCCTCACCATCACCATCATCCTCACCATCTTCATCATCCTCACCACCATCCTCACCATCTTCATCATCCTCGCCATCTTCATCATCCCCACCATCATCCCCACCATCATCCTCACCATCATCCTCACCATCTTCATCATCCTCACCACCATCATCATCCTCACCATCATCCTCACCATCACCATCATCCTCAACATCATCATCATCCACACCATCTTCATCACCATCCTCATCATCATGATCATCATCACAATCATCTCTAGTTCTTGACACACACTCTCTTTCTTTATCTCTCTCTCTCACACACACACACACTTTCACTGTCTTTCTATAATGCATACACTCTCACTCACTCACTCACTCACTCACTCACTCACTCACTCACTCACTCACACACACACACACACCCACCAACAGACAGACAGACACTTGCCTGCAATCAAATCCTCACACCAATGCTCCAGAGTCTAGTAGAATGTCTTCCCTCTACAGTAGAGACAGTTACTCCAACAAAACCATAGACTCCTTTTAATGCCCTTGATTTCAGAAGAAACAATGAATGAGCAGGTGTCCCAGTACTTTTGTCCACATGGTGTGGGGTGATTATGCTGTTGGACTTGGAACCTCAGACCCGTCTAAAGCCTCTGGTATCTGGTTTAAGATCAAACAGAAACTTTATAAGACTCTTCCGCTCTGTCTTTCCTCCAGCATCATTATAACACACACACACACACACACACACACACACACACACACACACACACACACACACACACACACACACACACACGTTCTCCTGAATAAAAGACAAGCAGAAGCCATTTCCTCCAGACACTCTCTCCTCTCACTGCTCTTTACCTTCTACTTTTCTCCACACTCAGCATTTCTTTACAGCTTCTCACTGTTTCAAACAAACGGTGACTGTTTGATCCTGAAGGTCTGGATGCTCTAACCACACACACACACACACACACACACACACACACACACACACACACACACACACACACACACACTCACTCACTCACTCACTCACTCACTCACTCACTCTCTGGAACACATGTACAGTATTTCTGTCCATAAACAAAGCTGATTGCAGATGACAGATCATTTAAGGTGTTTAAATTGAAGGATAAAGGAAGCAGCATCTTCTCCAAACACACAAGTTGATGTGGTTGACTCGTCATGCAGATCTGTAAATGATTACAGGTGTGGTCTGATTAGACACTGGATCTCGTCACATGAGGGTGTGAAAGTGTATCCCCCACTGCTGCTTTTGGGTAGTGTACCTCTTGGTGAGAGGCATGCAGAATTTCAATCCCAGCCAATTCACAAGTGCTCCTCGTGTGAGTCTAGTATTATTCATATAAACATCATTGGCTGGTGCTGCCACGTTTCACCGTTTGGTGGCTGTTTGCAGCCCTTAACGGACTCCGTGAACCCCCACAGTGATGGGATATTACAGGAAAATGCACCACGCCACTGGGCCATGACCCATTGCTCTCTGGGTTGCCATAAAAAACCCTAAAATCACTCTAAAATAGTATATAAACACACATAATTGATTTATATCACACTTACGAGCAGAGACGCTGCTTGTTTATAATAAAATCATATTCATAAAGCCTGTATTACCGCTCATTAAAGGTTTCACACAACACTATTAGATAAGAGAGGCAAACAGCAATTTCCCGTTGGCCTCTCTGGCCTCACAATATCTTTAAACAAGCAGTTTGAGCCTGTATTATATTCCTGCCTCAACCCCAGATTTCCTCCCCGCTGTGCCCTGAGCTCCAGAGAGAGGAAAACGGCCCGAAAGAGCCGTGTTTACATATTTAGAGCCGAGGGCACATAAGTTGCGGTGGTGACATCACCACACCGGATATAGGCTGGTTAGAGTCCCACCACACACACTAACACACACATATGCTTGTTTTTATACCTTTTCAGGGTTCAGGAAAAGTATGTAATGATATTTATTTATTTATATATATATATATATATATATATATATATATGTATGTCTGACTGAGCAGAGAGAGGGGGCGGGGCTAATGACAATTACTGATCCAGATATTGGGTTACAATAGAACTGAATAAAAGTCCTGAGAAGGGATAATACTGTACATACATACATAACAAAAATTTATAAAATTATATATTAATTAAAAAATAAAAAAGGATATTTAGGATGTTGTTTTTTTGGACTATGAATTATTATCCAACAGGATTTCTGAGATGTTTTCTTTAGTTTTTATTAGCACAAAAACAAAACGGTGAGAATAACAATCTCTGGTATGTGTGACTGTCCTATAAATACTTTTCTAATTTTTGGTGAATAAAAGTACATCAGACTTAGATCCCAGACTTACAAAACAGGAGACAGTGTTGAGATGTGTTTTGAAGATGAGCAGTAAGAAATGCAGCGAAGCCACTGAGAAACCGTTTAATTAGACATGAAAGTAAAAAAATGAAAATGAAAATCACGTCTGAAAGTGAGAAGAATGTTCTTGTAGGTCAGCTTTGTTTTTCCTTGTCTGCAAAGTCAACACAGATTTGTCCTGAAAATGCAGAAAAACAAGCCTGGACACACACACCCCTTACACTCGCAGTCCAGAGCTGACCACAGCAGAGGTGATTTGCAGAGAGCTGAGGGGAGAGGACTACTGCAGCAATGCCACAGCTCTAATCTAACCCCGATAATGAAAAACACATGCTCCCTCACTCAGAGAGAGAGAGAGAGAGAGAGAGAGAGAGAGAGAGAGTAACAAACTAAAGAGAGAAAGACAGAGGGACAAAGACAGACAGACTGAGAAAGACAAAGACTGTTACAGCTCCATCTACTGGATATTTTAATTCATCATTGTCTGAACCAGTAGTGTTTGTTCTGCCTCAGAGGCAGCTCTGCCTCCAGAACCATTTAGACTCATGATTTCCACTCGAGTGTTTTGCTACTTTGACTCCTTTCGCTCTGTAATAAATCCGGTGTGTTCTCATGCTGCCCACTGGGCAGACATGGTGGGGATGTGAGTGACCACCCTGCAGTCATTCAGAATAAAAATAAAGCCCCTCGTTAAATCATCATCGTGTTACTGCTCAGCTCTGCCGTCCTGCGCTGCCTGACCTCGCTGGCGTGGAGAGTTGGGGAAAAGGAAATGACTCTCCGTTTTCTCTCCATTTTTGGACCCATTTTTTGCTCACGTTGCCGAGGAGACACTGTTACAGTCTCTCTCTCTCTCTCTCTCTCTCTCTCTCTCTCTCTCTCTCTCTCTCTCTGTAGAGGAAGTCCTGTGGCTGATCCAGGTTTCAGGTTTCAAATACTCAGAGAGGACAGGCTTTCAGAAAACACTAGGTCTGGAGAGAGAGAGAGAGAGAGAGAGAGAGAGAGAGAGAGAGAGAGAGAGGGATAAAGGGGGAAAAGTCTGTTTTCCGTTAGGGCCAGATCCTCTTTAATAAACTCGGCACAAAATTATGCTGACAAAAGGGGAAAAAAACAGAAGAGCGATCAGGAGGTGCAGACGAGCCTTTGTAGACTGTTTATCCCTCTCACTTACAGTCACAGTTCAGCCCAGTTCAGTGTAAAAAAAACACCACAACTTCAAAATTAAGGCCAGGAGAACCGCTTTTGGTTCCATGAAGAACCACGTTTGTAACGGAGCTCTGAGTGTGAAGAACCTTTCATTTGGTCAGTCTTTAAACCTTTAACTATCAACAGTTTTTCATAATTATTCCCTGCCCAGTTTGGAGATGCCAATTGCCCAACCTATGTTAGGACTCCAGGCACTAGGGTGTGATGTGGGGACAGAGCGCCATCTAGTGAGAGCATGGCATATTTCACCCTCTCAGACATCAGCTGCTGATGGCAAAGAGACCTGAGAACAGTCCACCACCCAGAAATATCCAGCCGACAGCGTCCTGTGGTCAGCGTCCCGTGAGCACTGATGAAGGACTAGAGGATGACCAACACAAACTGCAGAAACAGATGAGCTTCTGTCTGATCTTACAGAGGCAGCTGCAGCCTGGTGATTGGGGAACCAGCCTTGTCACTGGAAGGTTGCTGGTTCACCTGGACAGCACTGTGTGTCTACATTTTACCTTTTACTTTACGTCTACAAGGTGGAGCAACTCGGTAGGAGTGTCCAATAGAGTGGACAGTGAGTGGACAGAGTGTTTAAACACTCCTGCAGCACTGCTGCGTCTGATGTGCTCGTACCAGCGCAGCACACTAACACACCACCACCATGTCAGTGTGACTGCAGTGCTGAGAATGACCCACCACCCACATAATAGCTGCTCTGTGGTGGTCCTGTGGGGTCCTGACCACTACGGATGACCTGAATGAATGAAACAAGTGAATGGGACTGAAAGTAAGCCCTTGCGCTGAGCCCTGGTTCTCTACATCAGTTAATAGGAGTCAAATGTTCCTATTATCTGCTGATAAGTTGAAATCAAGGGTTGTGGGCAGTGGACTCACATTTTGGCCAGTACTCTGACCATCTCATCCTGGAAACATCAGTGACTTGCAGAGTCCAAAAAACACTATGACAGAATTGCAGTTTAAATCATGCTGTCTTTAGAAGTTTGACATTTCTTTGGATAGCAGCAAACAGAACCGTCCTTGAGTTATGTTCTAGATACTGCAAGTGCTGAAATGGGTTCAGCTTATTTAAGGCTAAATCTGGACACCAGTGTGAGTTCAGTAGTTTTGGCTGGTAATGATATGGCTTTACACACACACACACACACACACACACACACACACACACACACACACACACACACACATGCGTGAGCTCACTGCTGTTACTCTGTATGCTGAAGTGCTGATCTCAGCGATTTGTGGTGAGAGGCCCATGCGAGGGCCAAATGCCTTCCAGTAAAAAAACCTCTCATGGTGAGGGCATGGACACGTAGGCTGTTCTACACACGTTCTGGAGTGAACCACGGCATTGATACGGCACGTGGTTTCTGCAGAGGATAATGTGCTGGAAAACAGTGATTCAATACATGATAAAACTACAGTGCGTCAGGTTTTTCCTTATACTTTCAGCCATTTAACTCTTAGGACCTGTGATCCGCACTTTGTCAGTCGTTCCGTTTTCTGTGCTTCAAAACTCAGGATCAGAGTAACCTACAGACGTGACACACATAACAAATTTCATGTACCCTGTCCACATAACGCACAGTGTGATGAACCATCAGTGAGCAATCCAGCTCAGACAACTGGTTTGGTTTGTATGGTTTAGTGTCTAGTTTGGTTTGTATAGTTTAGTGTCTAGTTTGGTTTGTATAGTTTAGTCTCTAGTTTGGTTTGTGTATAGTTGAAGTTCGTATAGTTTAGTCTCTAGTTTGGTTTGTATGGTTTAGTGTTCAGTTTGGTTTGTATAGTTTAGTGTTCAGTTTGAATATATAGTTTTAGTCTTCAGTTTGGTTTGCATATTAGCCCTTAGTTTGGTTTCATAGTTTAGTCTGTATAGTTTAGTCTCTAGTTTGGTTTGTATGGTTTAGTGTCTAGTTTGGTTTGTATAGTTTAGTCTCTAGTTTGGTTTGTATAGTTTAGTCTCTAGTTTGGTTTGTATAGTTTAGTCTGTATAGTTTAGTCTCTAGTTTGGTTTGTATGGTTTAGTGTCTAGTTTGGTTTGTATAGTTTAGTCTCTAGTTTGGTTTGTATAGTTTAGTCTCTAGTTTGGTTTGTATAGTTTAGTCTCTAGTTTGGTTTGTATGGTTTATTCTGTATAGTTTAGTCTCTAGTTTGGTTTGTATAGTTTAGTCTGTATAGTTTAGTGTCTAGTTTGGTTTGTATAGTTTAGTCTGTATAGTTTAGTGTCTAGTTTGGTTTGTATAGTTTATTCTGTTTAGTTTAGTCTCTAGTTTGGTTTGTATAGTTTAGTCTCTAGTTTGGTTTGTATAGTTTAGTCTTTAGTTTGGTTTGTATAGTTTATTCTGTTTAGTTTAGTCTCTAGTTTGGTTTGAATAGTTTAGTCTGTTTAGTTTAGTCTCTAGTTTGGTTTGTATAGTTCAGTCTGTTTAGTTTAGTGTCTAGTTTGGTTTGTATAGTTTAGTCTCTAGTTTAGTTTGTATAGTTTAGTCTCTAGTTTAGTTTGTATAGTTTCGTCTCTAGTTTGGTTTGTATAGTTTAGTCTAGTTTAGTATGTATAGTTTAGTCTCTAGTTTGGTTTGTATAGTTTAGTCTCAGCTTCCAGCCTGGTAAGGTTTAGTCTCAGTTTGGTTTGCATAGTTTAGTCTCTAGTTTAGTTTGCATAGTTTAGTCTCAGTTTGGCTCTTGTATAGTTTAGTCTCTAGTTTAGTTTGTATAGTTTAGTCTCTAGTTTGGTTTGTATAGTTTAGCCTTTAGTTTGGTTTGTATAGTTTAATCTGTATAGTTTAGTCTCTAGTTTGGTTTGTATAGTTTAGTCTGTATAGTTTAGTCTCTAGTTTGGTTTGTATAGTTTAGTTTGTATAGTTTAGTCTCTAGTTTGGTTTGTATAGTTTAGTCTCTAGTTTGGTTTGTATAGTTTAGTCTCTAGTTTGGTTTGTATAGTTTAGTTTGTATAGTTTAGTCTCTAGTTTAGTTTGTATAGTTTAGTCTCTAGTTTGGTTTATAGTTTAGTCTATAATAGCTTCAGTCCCAGTCTGGTTTGCATAGCCTAGTCCCCAGCCTGGCTCCAATAGCCTAGTCCTCAGCCTAGCCTGCACAGCTCAGTCCCAGTCTGGTCTACATAGCCTAGTCCCCCAGCCTCAGCCTGTACTAGCCTAGTCCTGTGGGGCCTGTCTGTACAGCCTGGGGGTCCCAGCCTGAATTTGTTAATCTAGTCCTGGGGCCTGGCCTTGCATGGCCTAGTCCCCAGCCTAGCCTGCACAGCTCAGTCCCCAGCCTGGCCTGGTAAGGCTTCAGTCTCCAGTCTGGCCTGGCACAGCCTAGTCCCAGCCTAGCCTGTACAGCTCAGTCCTAGCCTAGCTCTGCATAGCCTAGTCCCCAGCCTGGCCTTGGTACAGCCTAGTCCTTAGCTTCATTCTGTACAGTTTGTCCTAGCAGCCTCCAGGAGCCAGCCTAGTCCCAGCCTGGCCTGGTACAGCCTAGTCCTCAGCCTAGTCTGGTGGCTAGCCTAGTCCCAGCCTAGCCTGGTGGCTAGCTCCAGTCCCAGCCTGGCCTGGCCAGCTCAGTCCCCAGCTCAGCCTTGCATGGCCCAGTCCCAGCCTAGCCTGCACAGCTCAGTCCCAGCTCAGCCTGTGGCCAGCTAGGTCCCAGTCTGGCCTTGCAAGGCCCAGTCCGGCACAGCTCGCCCCAGCCTGGCTCTGGTAGCTCAGCTCTGCATAGCTCAGTCCTTAGCCTGGCCTTGGTACAGATCAGTCCGTACAGCTCTCGCCTCCAGCCTGGCTTCAGGCAGCCTAGTCCCAGCCTGGTCTGCATAGCCTAGTCCCAGCTCAGCTCTGTATGTTTGGGTCTCTAGTTTGGTTTGTATAGTTTAGTTTTAGCGTTTAGTTCCCAGTTTGGTTTGGTATAGATTGTCTTCGTATAGTTTCTCGTGTCTAGTTTGGTTTGTATAGTTTAGTCTTGTATAGTTTCTGCTCTCTAGTTTGGTTTGTATAGTTTAGTTTGTATGTTTCGTCTGGGGTTTGGTTTGTATAGTTTAGTTTGTATAGTTTAGTCTCTAGTTTGGTTTGTATAGTTTAGTTTGTATAGTTTCGTCTCTAGTTTGGTTTGTATAGTTTAGTTTGTATAGTTTTCTCTAGTTTGGTCAGTTTAGTCTGTATAGTTTCGTCTCTAGTTTGGTTTGTATAGTTTAGTTTGTATAGTTTCGTCTCTAGTTTGGTTTGTATAGTTTAGTTTGTATAGTTTAGTCTCTAGTTTGGTTTGTATAGTTTCGTCTCTAGTTTGGTTTGTATAGTTTAGTTTGTATAGTTTCGTCTCTAGTTTGGTTTGTATAGTTTAGTTTGTATAGTTTAGTCTCTAGTTTGGTTTGTATAGTTTAGTCTGTATAGTTTCGTCTCTAGTTTGGTTTGTATAGTTTAGTTTGTATAGTTTAGTCTCTAGTTTGGTTTGTATAGTTTAGGTCTGTTCATTTAGTTACTAGTTCATGTGCCACAAACTTGCATCAGTCTAGCAGATTGTACGTCACTCCGTACTCGATCCTTTGCTTGTAACTTGGAGGAACATAAAACCTTAAAGTGAAAAGGGGGAATCTGCCCCCTTTCAGGCGTAACTCTACCCCGGCCTGCTTTCTGCTTTGCATTGCATTTTTCCCCTTCACTCATAAATTTCTTTCTCTCTTTTTTTCTTCCACAGGGGCTGAAATAGCTACCAGATGTGGAAGCACCCGTCTTCGTTGCCTTGGTGACGGCCGGTCCTGAATAGGCTCCTGTCATGGGGGAGTAATTGTCGACGACCTGGGACTGACCAAGATCGAACCAAGAGATGCCAGAGCAGCGTTCAGATCACTTCACCCCCACAACTCTCTTCTCCCTCTCTCCTCTCACTCACCACTCACCACTGTTTCACACACACACACACACACACACACACACACACACACACACACACACACACACACACACACACACTCTCTCTCTCTCTCACTCACTCACCGACTGTTTCACACACACATATTTCTCTTTCTTTCTCTCTCTCTCTCTCTCTCTCTCTCTCTCTCTCCACTCACCAACTGTTTCACCTCTCTCTCTCTCTCTCTCTCTCTCTCTCTCTCTCTCTCTTCTCTTTCTCTCTCTCTCTGTGTCTGTCCAGCCCCCTCTCTCTATCAGCAAACCCTTGACTCCAATGACATGTGTGGTCCTTGTGTTTCATTTGTGTGATCTCTCTCTCTCTCTCTCTCTCTCTCTCTCTCTCTCTCTGTGCATATGTCTAGCCTGACTTTGTTTGCAAACAGATTAAATCCCTGTGAGTATCTTTTGCTGAGACAAGGTCAATTGGAAAAATACAAAACACACACACACACACACACACACACAATAATGTCAATAAAGTTTACATTAGCAATGGACCACTGGAACACTAAGCCCCCTGAACAGCGTAGCTGAGATGTCTAGAGAAGTCAGTGGTCACTAAAGAGAAGCAGCAGTGAGACGGACGCTGCTCTACCCTTAAAAACGAGAAGCTTAATGACAAATGAACAAAAACACTTCAACTTTTCAATCGTCTTTAAATACATCCTCTTGTGGACGGTATAAAAACTAGAAAAGTCAAAGACATATAACTATAGAACTAGAGTTTACCAGTGGGTTTAAAAGAGAAAATAACAACAACAAACAGCAACAACAATATTGTTATTATTATTATTAGTAGTAGTAGTCGTAATATGAGTACTACTAATAAGAAATAGAATTATTATTAGTATTTTATTTATGTATTTATTTATTATTATTATTATTATTATTATTATTATTATTATTTATTAATAATATGGGTACTAGTAGTGATAAATATAATTATTATTATAACTATTACACATGTGATTAAATTAATAATAATAATAATGATGATAATAATAATAATAATAATAATCATTATTATTATTATTATTATCATCATCATCATCAACAATCATGTTAATATGATTATGATGGTTAAGATTATTATTACATATTATTATTATTATGTTCCACATGCTCTAGTAGAGAAGGCAAAAGAGTGTGTGTGTGTGTGTGTGTGTGTGTGTGTGTGTGTGGGTTAACTCATGACCAGGCCTGATTGACCCTCATGGCTGTAACTCTGAATCATTCAGTGTTTTTGTTCAGTCTGCACATTCATGCCCACACACACATTCACACGCCATTTTATAAAATTGTTCTTCAGCGGTACAATGAAAATTAGCCTACTTCCTCTGTGGCAGTGAACACACACACACACACACACACACACACACACACACACACACACACACACACACACACACACACACACACACAGAGCGGTGGGTCACCTGAGTGCCTGGGAGCAGCTGGGGGTGAAGTTAGGAAAGCCTGTTTTTTTCACTTCCCCCTCATCCTTTCCTGATGTTCCTGGACATCGAACTGACAGCCTTCTGCTCCCAAGCGAACTTCATTTTTACAGATGATTCTACAGCCGTTTCCAGTCCAGGGCTTCAATCCAACAACATTCTAGTCCCAAACCCACCTCTGTAACCTTTAGGCCAGCCATGCTACAGGACCACTGGACCTGAAAGGCTTAGATGTCTTGCTCAAGGGCCCGACAGTGGCAGCTTAGCAATCCTGGGGATTGAACCCACAACCCTGTGAATGACCAGGTTGTGACCACTGGAAGACCAGATTAAACTGAATGGCCATCATCATTACATTTCATTAGATTCAATTTGAGTCTTTCTTTCTGTATAATTTCCTTTTTCCTGAACTGCTTTGGCTACCTCGGCCCCCATCCCCCCATTTTAAAGAAAAGATGGTAAAAAAACGAGTGCCAGTATGCAGCGCATGATGCTTTAACTCCTGGGCCCCTTCAAACAGACTCCTGACTGTTTCTGCATGAAAGAGACTGTTGTGTTGCTGCTGCAGTTTGCCAGGCGGGTCCTCGGGGCTCTTTGATGAGTGTTTGACCACGACCACGGCCACTAAAGCTACGGTCAGCCTCCTCTTGCACTACAGAGCCAGCCAGGATTATTACAGGGATATGAGGAGGAGGGGGGGTGTATCAAACTGCTCTATAATTAAACAGATAGATAAAAGGGCAGAGACACAGACAGATAGATAGATAGATAGATAGATAGATAGATAGATAGATAGATAGATAGATAGATAGATAGATAGATAGATAGATAGATACAGACATTGACAGATAGATAGATAGATAGATAGATAGATAGATAGATAGATAGATGGGTGGTTAGAGACAGACAGAAATTGACAGACAGATGGATGGATGGATGGATGGATGGATGGATGGATGGATGGAGAGAAATTGACACAGATACATAGATGGATGGATAAATAGATAGATAGACACACAAATATTGACAGACAGACAGACACATACAGATAGATGGATGGATGGTTAGAGACAGACAGAAATTGATACAGACAGACAGCTGGATGGATGGATGGATGGATGGATGGATGGAGACAGACAGAAATTGAGACAGATAGATGGATGGATAAGTAGATAGATATACAGATATTGACAGACAGACAGACACAGATAGATGGATGGATGGATGGATAGATACTGTTACTGGGTCATTTTGTGTTTTGTTGGTGTTAAAAAGGTTCAGTATTAAATATTTTAAACTGTATTTTTCTATTTTTTTTCTTTGAAAAGCTTCACAAATACACACTTATGCTATTTGATTCATGCAAAGAGGGAAAAGTGGAAAAATGAATGACAACTATTTTATTTTGGACACATTTCCTTTTGTTTCATTTCGGTGTTTCTCTACTGAAAATGAATTCAGACTCAATCCAGGTCTTCAGGTTCAGGAGCTACAGGTTTAATTTTTATTTTAAAAAGAAGGTAATGAACAGCCACACATCAACAACATCAACGCAAACCGAAACAACACAAACATAATCCACGGCCACAGTGAGACTCCTCCATTCGGGGCCCGGTCAGGCCCCGGTCAGAGCAGAAAACAGTTCTTCAGTCTTTAAAATCCTATAATACCTTATACTGCAGGTGGTAAAGCTTCGGTTTCTGTGCAAAAACATGAACATCTGTTCTTTGTCGAGGATCCTACACGAGAGAACGGAGTAAAAGAAACAGGACGTTATGGGTTAATGCGGGTAGATAAGACTGACCTCCCACTGACCTCTGTATCATACGATTTACTGTTTATAATAAAACAATAACTTCCACAGAGAAACGTAAGGAAACAAGAATAACAGTAAAAATGTTCATACACAAATCTGTACCTGATGCTTGAATGTAAAAAAAAAAGAAAAGAAATGAAAGTGTGTGGGAGTGTGTGGGAGTGTGTGTGGGGGGACGGACGACACAGAGTATTCAATCTGAAAGCCAGTTCATTTGACACAAAAATAAAAGAAAGAGCAAAATATAAGTTGTATAAGCACAGCTTACAAACATAGATAACAATATTATTACAAAATATCTTGGTATGTAGAAAAATAACCATTATTAAAGGGAGATTTGTACCATATAATGAAAGATCGATCCATTGTTATAGTAAACACCTGTAATAACTGCGTAATTACACATTAACACCATGTCATAATAGCGTAACTACTGGTGATGTAGACTTTATAGCCATACAGCTCATCATCAAATAAATAGTTGCACCCAGAAGGAAGTGTGGGATTGCAGTTCATTTGGGGAGGAAGATAAAGGTCAGCAGTAACAATAAACCATTAAATGCAGACTGATCTGGTCAGCATGTATCGATCTACTCAAACAGAAGTGGTGTCTCTCAGTACGGTGTCGAGTTTAACGCAACACGCCAGACGTCTCTGCATGTAGAGGTTCCTAATGGTGTCCTGTGATGATCCATCCCATGCAGCTTGAATGTTCTCACTCAGTTCTGCAGATGGTGTGGTAGGGGTGGAGTGTTGATAGAGTGTCCAATAGCATCCACACATTTTCAATCAGGGACAGGTCTGGAGATGAGGCCGACCACGGCGTAGTATCTGTGTCTTCAAGGCGAGATCTTGAGACGGCAGCAGTGTGTGGACGAGCGTCGTCCTGTTGGAATAGAGCACCGGAGTGTGTGTTCAGGAAAGGTAGAACCACTGGTTGCAGGACCTCATTAACGTAACGTTGGACTGTCAGTGTCTGTAATGAAGATCAAAGGTGATAGGTCATATGACACGGATTTGTTGGTCGTCTCCACCAAGACCAGTTGACCTGCTGCCATTCAGAGTGACTCCACGAGAGGCTGGCATGACACCATTACAATCGCTCGATTCCTTCTGGGGCCAATTATTTTAGCTGATGAGTTTAATGAAAATGTAAGCCGGCGTCGCCAGTAGTTCCAATGTTATAACATGATTATTAATATGTACCTACACAGTTATTACAGACATATCATATAGAACAGGACCAAAAGCTCAACTGTATAACAAACCCATACTTTACATCAAATTCAATAACACTGATTGCTTTCAGTGCACACCGACACCACAGCCAGAGCTGGAACTGATGCACTTTGCTTTAAACTGCTGTCCAGTTTCTAAATTCACTTCCCTGCCACTCTTTATTTTTCCGATCGGTATATTCCCAGCGTGGGCCAAGAATAACCTGCAAGTGCTTTAAGGCTCAAAGATGTGACATTATACTCAAATAGCTCTTCTAACGTAGTCATTTTGCCTGGTCTGATGATAAAAAACTCGGCTGGTTTATTTTAGCTCGCGTTTAAGTGGTCAGCTTGTTATGTGTGTGGGAACCAGCTGGGTGGAACTGGTCCAACTGTGTCCCTGAACAAAGGGTTTAATAATGACGAGGAGAACGTCATGTAGATTAAATGGTACCTCAACTATGAGCATTGTACTGATGACAAACCTATAGACAACTATTTGTATGCTGTTTATGTACTAAACGATACTGGTGATATACTGCAGGTACTGTTGTAGTTTTAAGCATTATTGTACTGGAGGTACTGTTGTACTGTAGGCACTATGGTACTCTAGGCACTATGGTATTATAGGTACTATTGTACTACAGGCACTATTCTTCTGTAGGCACTGTTGTAGGAGTAAAGATACTGGTGTATAATGCTGTATACGTGCACTTTAGGATGTGTACTATGATATAGGTATGTGCTGTTAAATGCATTTGTAAGGCATGCCCTCTTAGAGCCCACTGTCCTGAGGCACACGAGGCACAGTGTTCTCAGTGTGGGTAATGCTGAACAATGCTGGGAATTCAGCCGAGGCACTCTAAGAACTCATATAGACACACGAATACACACTCGCACGCATACAATCACATTAGAGCCTGAAATATCTATCCTAACACTGTTCAATTCTCTCACGTCTTGTATTTACTACGTTTAACATTGGCATAAGCACTGGATATGAACCCCTAAGTTGACATCTCGCATAAACGTACAATGTGGGAAAGACCTTGTGCCCACCTGTTTGGATTTCACCCTCTGTTTTCCATGATGTACATTGATTCGGACATCATTGATATGCTTTTTTGTGAGGAAAAGTGCGCGATGTCAGCTGTGTAGATAACCCACTTATAAAGCAACAACTATTTTAGTTATAATAAACAGCTTATGCCATTATTTGTGCGACGATACTGGATGTTCTACAAGGTAAAATGACATTGTATTGGTATCAGAGGCCTTAAACTGTATGACAACACTTGAGTTGACGGTCACCCATATAGGGACTTCATAACACTGGTAAAGCAACACTTTATAACAGCTTATGCCACTATTAACAAGATGACCCCGGATATTTTATTATATAATTGAAATTGTGTTGATATTATGCTCTTAAATCTTTTTGCAAGTCTTCCTACTTAGGGAAGTAAGCATCCATATGTTTTGAAAAAGGTGTTTATAACATAAATATAAAATTTAAATTATTATTTTAGTTTGTGAACCCAGACATGACGGTGTGTTAATCTATAGAACCCAGGGCCAATTTTGTGGGACGTTTTCATAGTTTGACGTAATTATATTCACCAAAATATTATAAAGCACTTATAGGAGACAATCACACAATCCAAATATTATTTCTAGGTGAATTAAATTTTTCAGAATTACAGAATTTAAATATTTCTATGAATTTGACAATGTTTTGATTAAAAGTTTACTTGAGCCTACAATTTATTTTTGCTTAAAAGGACTTAAAAACTCTTTAATTCTCAAAAATCCTGTTGAAAACTGATCCATGACGGTTTTGAGCTAGAAGTGCAACAAGTTAAATGCGTAATGATTAGATTAACAAAGACATTTATACTGATAAATTGTTAATTTATATATGCATCAGTGTTATCCCTTTTTAGGACTTTTATTCTGAAAGAGTGAATAGCAAAAAAGACCCCAAAACAGCCCCTCTCTTCTCATTTTCCTCTTTAACCCAATATCTGGGTCAGTGATGTGATGAGCCCCGCCCCCTCTCTCTGATCAGTCAGTCTGTATGCAGGTTGAGCATCAGCCCTGCCCCCTCTCTCTAATCAGTCAGAGTCTGTGTGCAGGTTGAGCATCAGCCCCGCCCCCTCTCTCTGATTAGTCAGAGTCTGTGTGCAGGTTGAGCATCAGCCCCGCCCCCTCTCTCTGATCAGTCAGAGTCTGTATGCAGGTTGATCATCAGCCCCGCCCCCTCTCTCTGATCAGTGTCTGTATGCAGGTTGAGCATCAGCCCCGCCCCCTCTCTCTGATCAGTCAGAGTCTGTGTGAAGGTTGAGCATGTACACGTGGACAGAGCAGTAAACATGCACTGGAAGCAAAAGTCTTGTGATGAAGTCTTCTTATGATATGTGTATCAAGTCTGTAGTTTACTCTGATCCTGAGATATGACGTCTAGAAAATGGCATGTAACTGCCAGCAAAGTGTGGATCTTGGGCTCTAAGAGTTAATTAGGTCTCTGCTTTCTATTAGTTCCATTAGTTAAGTTCAAGGAGAAAAGCTCAGGCTGTATTGGGGTTTGGACAGACATTTCAGGCTCCATAAAGCTCTCATACAAACACTCACACAACAAAAGGTCTTGGAGTAAGAACTAATCACTAGCTCCATTTGTTTGCTGCTAATTGTCTCAGTCTGTCTATAAAAGCAGCGACAGACTTGTTTGTATAACTGTAACACGACACCGTAGATCAGTCTCTCATCAGTCTGAGGTCTGTTGTCCATATGCTCTGATTGGAGTGAAGGTGACGAAAACCTTACTGTGGAGAACCTTCGGGACTGCCTCCAGCCCCTTTACAACCCAAAAACAACGAAGGAATAAAAATGGCAGACGTCTAAAACAGGGGTGAATGTCTCCGATTTCACAACAAGCTAGATTTCATTGTCATTCTTTAGGAAACTCAATGCATCATGAAACGTCAATCTGCACCACAATTTGATTCAAGATATCAATGCGTCGACAGCACAGAGTATCCAAACCTTGTTGTGTTCAATACCGAGTTTCAGTACCAACATATTTGGTCTTATTGGTGCTGGTGAGCCAATAAGCATGCTTGCTCAGAAAGCTAGCCTGGTGATTGGCTGTCTTATTTGCATGACGTTATAATAATAACTTTAATGGTCTGTTGAATAAATATAACAACAAGCTTCTCTGAACACTATGGTCCCATGTTGGGACTGGTTGTACTGGTTACACTGGTTGTTTGAGTTACACTAATACTTTAAAACTACTGCCAGTAAAATCAGATGACTCGCTCTAAAAATAGCATTTGTTATACCCAATGATACCCTTGAGCCATTTAAATAGGACCACACTTCAGTTTGTCAATGAAAACTACTTTGTGTTACAATTTACATCAGTTTAACAGGCCCTAAAATAGAACCCTGTGGGACCCCACAAAACACGTTAACAAACAATGATCAAATCATTTGTAATTTAAAGCGTCTGCATTATAAATGACAACTGAATAATAAAGCTAGGATTCGAGGGGTTAAAGAATGTTAAAGCACTGTTCAGGAATCTGTATCGATACAGGAAAATGGACAATAATATCCAGCCATAAAGACGAATGAGAAGAGGACATACTGAAACATTTTGTCCCCTTGGAGCAATAAGGTTCCAACAACATTCTGCAGTTTTGAGCCACTGAGCCTTAAAGTCTTTAAAGTGACATTGACATATATGGAGAACTTTCTGTTTTTGAGATGTTACAGAATATGATTATGTAAATAACTCATATTTGATAAAAAATGTCAAATAGAACCTTATAGTTCCAAAATAAATGAGATTTGGGCGAAGGCCAAAATACAACTGAGGAAATGTGCACGATTCTAGAAAATGTTATTTGTTCTTTGTTATTTGAATTCAACGACACCACAACCACACCTCTCCCTTCAATGCTCCTTCAGAGGCTCCGCCACCAAACCCTTGCACACTGGCTTCCAGACCAAAAGGATGTTTTTGATGGTCCAACATTGTCTTTGGCTTTTTGTCTGCCACGCCCCCTATTTTCCCCAGATTTTACAGAAAGTGTCATGAACTAAAACTGTGCACGTTTCCTTTAATGCAGCTGAATCGCCCCTTTCAGATGCATTTGTAGACCCCTAATCTAGATGCAATGCCAAGAGCTGCAAACGTCACATAATGGCTTAGCAACGATTGCTGAGATGGTAAAATCACTGTTTTTACAGCAGCGTGCTGTTATCTCGGAATCCCTTTCACTTCGCTGGAGGAGAACATGCCACAAACTGAAAGAACACTGCGTTAATGTAACCGACCAGCATGACTCTAAGCTGGAATCTGAGAGAAGACATGAAGAAGTTAACCTGTTAGGGTTGATATTGTTACACTGCAGCACAGAAGCTCGGTAGGTGGTGATAAATATGTAAATATAAAGAGAGCATTGTTGTGGAATGACAGCATCTGCTTAGGGTTCGAACTGGGAACTTACATCACTATTGGCACTTTCCCACTGTGTAGTACCAACGCTTCTCGGCTCTACTCGGTCAAAGGTACCTGGTGCCTGGATCATTTTCCATTTCCACGCTTGCCTGCGTGACGATTCTCTTCGACTTTGGTCTTAGGTGACATTTTAGTCCATACTGGTTTGGAACCACGAGTAAGCAGGTATGAAAAAAGCACCAGGTACCAAATATATGCAGTGGAAAAGCAAAAAAACAAAAAAAACAACAACAGAATGGGTAAAGTCGAGTAGTGTGGGTACCATGCAATGGAAAAGTGCCACATGATTTTCCACAGTACCATAGACAAAGACAACATGTGGTCATTTTCTCAGAATTTCCCTGTAGATCAGAAGAATACAAGCTTTGTTTGGTCATTAAGTTAGAACACAGGATGACCTGAAATAGTGACATAGTTTGGTTGAATTTAGAAATGCTGGACTATAAAATAAGCTTATTACTTTAAATCCATATAAAACTGTAATATTGATGAATTCCTTTCAAGACTGTACAAACTTGTAGAACCTTCAAGGCACGACATGGTAACCAGTGACTGTTCCTTCTCCAAGCTCATCCTGGACCGCAACCAATAAATGGAATAGATCCGTCACGCAGCTCTTCCAAATATTTGCTTATCATGACCATGATACAAGAGCATCGGTGAAAGGTTTCATTCACTATGGGCAGGCACTGCATGTCCAGCCCTATAATTTCCAAATGCAGTGTCTATTTGACAAACTGAGGTGGCATAATGGCCGTCTTTGGAGTGGACTTAGGTTCTGTCTCTGCTGTTCCCTCCTTGCCTTTCTTCCTGGGTGGTTTTTTAATGGGTGTTTTCTTTGGTGTGGGGTCTCCTGCATCTCCTACTTTGGTCCCATTTAAGGCCTGCTTTTCTGGGCTTTTGGGCTCAGGGGTAGACGAGTCCGTTACAGGAGCCACCATCTTCTGAAGGTTAGTAGAGGTGGGTAGAAGGGGTTTGTTGGCTGCAGTTACTGAGCGCTTGGCCTTCTGGGGTGGTGTTGGTTTCTCCCTGTTGGCCTGGGGAGTGGACACTCCATTGGGTTTGATGCCAATCGAGAGACCCTCATTACGGTTCAGACTCTGGGTCTTCTCCTTCAACTGAGCAGCCAGCAGAGTGGCCGCTTCAGAGTTTATGTGAGGGTGCATGATCTTGGGGCTCTTGGGTGGCTCTTTGGTAGTTTCGCCCCCTTTCCTGTCAGAGTGGAAGTTTCCAATCTTCTTTAAGGCATTCTGGACTGCTCCATTGATGTGCTCAATGGGATCTGAAGCTTTGTGGGTTTTGGTCTTGCATGGAGATTCATTTCCATCATCCTTCTTAGCATCTGTATTCCTCTGCTCCCCTTTCTTGCTCGACTTGTCCTTTGAACGGTGCTTCTCTTCAGTAGAGCTCCTCTTCTTTTCTTTGGGTGGTGATGGCGCCTGGCCCTTCTCTGATGGGCTGGATCCAGATGTTCCATGGATCCAGGACACTTTGGGCTTGGTAGAAGGGTCTGGTGGGCGTGGCTTGGTCCTATCTGGAGATGGGGCCTTGTCGTTGGCTTTGGCTTCAGCTGCACTGTCTTCTTCCTCTTTGGAATGCTTAGAAAGGCGAGCAATTCGGGCGTAAAGAGCACCCATGGTCGACTCGGACCCACTAGTGGAGCCCTCGCTGTCTGAAGACTTGAGCAGTGGTTGCTCACTGCCATCATTGGCAGGCTGCTTTGTGGTTGCTCTTGTGTCTTTGAGAGATGTGTATTCTCCAGCGTCCTCCTCAGCAACAGATACAGCATTTTCCAGTGTGGTGTTGGGACTGGACTTCACATTACCTTCATTAATGGTATCTGAACAGACCATAAAGAAGAAGAAGACAGTATTAATTAATTAATCATGGGTTGTTAATGAGTCTTTCCCTCGAGTAATGATGGGCTAAGAGGAAAAATGTGTACATTTGATCTAAACCAAACTGCTAGACAGCAGAATTTTAATGATCTTGGAGTGAGGAAAGGAAAGACATATTTTTACAGACAACTAGCTAGACCTAAAGGCAAACAGCATATATCTCTATTATTGTAATTGATGCAGCTTAAAAATACATATAAAACAGCCCCTGGCTCTTTCCCACTACACACTGTTGGTTGTCAGCGTTCGATTTAAGAAACATCACAGATTACAGTGCAAAACACTGCCTGGGGCGATTCTTTGAGCGTCTCTGTCTGGGTTTTGCCAGCAAACCAAAATTGCTTAGAAAACAGTGATCATTACTCCCCTCCTGCTCAAGCATTACCCAAGAAAATGATTCATGACTTGGCAGCATTCCTGCTGCTGACTTGGCCTTTTGTGCCATTTCCTGTTTGTATTTTCACATCCCCCACACATGGCACCCACACCTTAAAGCCTGGCGTTACCATTCCAGCGAGTCTGTCTCCAGAAGCACGCTCCATCAAACTGGGTCAGCACAAGAATTGTTCAGAGATTCCTCAAGTCCCTAATCGCTTCTCCCCATTGGCCAAACAGATGGCTTATCTGTGCCGGTTTCCACCGTGACTCACCTTCATGGGGCACGCAGTAAACAGGGCCGTCTTCTGTCGTCTCGAAGGAGGAGAAGGACTCCTGGGAGGACCAGGATGGGGTCGGTTGCTCAGCGACTGAAGGGGGCTCGATGAAGCTGCAGTTGAAAGTGTTCTCGGGGTCATGGTGGGCTACTGGATGTTTTGAAGAGAGAAAAACAGACAAACACAAAAGTCAGGATGAGCAGGCTCTGGAGAGTTTCCTTGGGTTCTTCTGTAGACAAAAGCTCTTTTACAATTCCTAATGAAACAGCGGGGCCGTCAGCCCACACCGGACATAAACATGGCAGAATCCCTGAAAGGAAATGTATGGATGCTTCGTTGGAAGGAAAGAGAAAGTCCAATAAGTTGTAGAAGATTAACCCTAGGCCAGTTTGGTTAGATGTTTTCATAGTTTGATGCATTTTTATGGACAGAGCAGTAAACGTGAACTGGAAGCTCTTCGGACATTTAAACTGGGATTTAATTCAGTTGGAAATGAGTGAAGGTTAGCTATTGTCCAAGCTTGCTGATAATTCATCACACAATGAAGATAGGTTAGAGAGGGCCAAGTCTTGTTATGACATGTATATCATGTCTGTAAGGTAGGAGATATGAATCCTAGAAAGCGATATGTAACGGCCCACATAGGGTGGATCTGGGATTCTAAGAATTAAGAGAGTTTCGATCAACCAACCTCAATTTAAACTTGGAATACATTGAGGGTAACCCACATTTTTAGTGCAGCCGAACATGACACGGCAAGAAAAAAATTGCTATTGGCAGATGGCTGCACAATGCAGGACTACAGACCAGACTATGAAACCAAGGTCGCCATAGCTGTGTGTGCATTTGCACTTAAGAATTCATTGGAAGTTATAGTGTAGTTAAATCAAAAACTCAAAAAAAGACTTATTTACTAAAGACTTGCATCGAGGCCAAGTAATTTCCATCTTATTGGTTAATAAAACAGTACCTAATGACACACGGACAGATAAGCCAAGATATGCAAACTCCTTTCAAGCGTCACGTCATAAACCAGCTTCCTTCATCTGGGAGAACCTTTGTTTAGAACAGGCCTCCAGACCTAATGTAGGTCACAGTCTTTTTCTAAGGACAGGACTGGCCGATATTGTTTTCTGCTGACCTAGAGAAGAGGGACAGCTGTGGGATGCCTGCGGTTTATCCTTCACATCTGCTTTCAGCCAATAAGGGCTGGAGTAGGCACTAACCACACAAGCCTGGCCTGTTTACAGCTCCCTGACACGTGGTGCAAGCTATTTGGCTTTTTATCTAAACTTTCCAAGGAAGCTCTCTTCATATCTGAGGAGCCGCAGGACTTCTCAGAGAGGCTCTTCCATTAGTGTTAGCTCCTCCATTATGACAGGAACCCACAGACTACAGCAGCTGTGTTGCTCACAAACAGCCTGGAGTATATCTGTTATTGTAGGTGGAGCTTTTGTAGTCTATACATTTCATTGTTGTTGTGTCAAAATCTTGTAACTCCATAACTTTCGAAAACACAAGCTGCCTCTTTTGTACGTTTACATTTTACGTTCATGGTCAATGGACCAATAGAGAAGATCCAAACCTTAAAAAAAGGGGTCGTGACCATGGTTAATGGTTTATCATACCATGACAACCCAAAGAACACATGTTGGCCATTGGGATCCTCCAACGTCATCCCGTGGCAACAGCATCCGGACTTCGTTCCTCATCCAAAATAAGTAGCATGGTGTCTCCAACGTCAATACTGATGCATGATTGCATTGGCTACATCCCTTGCCCAAAATCACTACTGTGGTGTTAGCATGTTGACTATGACCCTTGTCTAAAATCCCTTGTGTTATGTTATTATTCTGGCTATTGGCCTCAGTGTATTCTGAATTATACCAGCAATTTCTAAAGGAAAAGGACAGGACATATGTCCATGAGCTGAATCTCAAGAGAACACAGGTCATGCAGAAAGACAATGACCCTAAGCACACAAGTTGTTCTACCAAAAATGGTTAAAAGAGAATGAAAGTCCAGTCAACGTCCTGACCTTAATCTAATAGAATTGGGAGGAAACCCACCATAACGGTTCAACATAACGCTGTTTTGTCCTCTTTTCTCTCTCACATTCACCGCGCCAACTTGTGGGAATGCCACACTGTAAACTGGCATGACATGCATGTGAGAACTAAGCACTAGCAGACTAGGGGCTTTGTTCTTTTGGGGTTAGCAAAAAAACTGACAACTGCTCGACCCTGGTCACTGACAGAGAGACGACCCAGACTGGCCTTGATGCCACTACAAACTCATACTCTGCTAAGGTTGTCTGACAAATGCACATTCCTGGTGAATCCCGGCAGTGCTGAACCGCACAGCTGCATGGAGCTGAAGCAGCAGGTGGGCCCAGCTGACCTCGCCTGTGTGGTGGGTGGTGAAGAGGCATGAGAAAATACATAGACAGGTTTAAACCAGGACTAATTTTTGAGTAAACCTTTTCTAGTCTGGGATTAAACCTGGTCTAGCCTGTTTAAAATGTGAAAATACCCTACAAAACTACATCTGCTTGGAACAAAAGTCCACACCATTTTATATAACTTACACTGATGAACCAGTGGTCCTGGGAATGCTTTCTACTAAATTCTGGAGAATTATTGAGGTCAGGATGTTGGATGAGAACATTGCTGCCCAGCTGCAGTTTGCTAAAGATTACATAGATGAGATGGAAGCATATTGGAACAATGTTTTGTGGACAGATCAGACTGAAATATATATTTTTGGTGTAATTGAGATTTTATATATTTAAAGAGCTGAAAACACTGCATTCCAGCATAAAAACATTGTCCCATCTGTGAAACACTGTGGTGGTAGTATCATATTATTTTTTTTATTGAGAGATCAACAAATTCTGAATAATAACAGCAAATTCTCAGGGAAAATGTCGGGATATGTATCTGTGAGCTGAATCTCAAGATAATGTGGGTCATGCAACAAGACAATGACCGTAAGCACACAAGGCTTTCTACCAAAGAATGGTTAAAGAAGAATAAAGTTCATGTCAGTCCTGACCTTACTCCTATAAAAATGATGTTGAAGAACCTGAAGCAAGCAGTTTATGGGAGGAAATCTACCAGCATGATGAAGAAATGGGCTAAAATTTGTAATATATTGATGAGTTTTGTTTGATTTGGTTCTCCTGATTCACTTTTAGGACTTTTTAGAAAATCTGGTGACATTTTAGGTCAAATTCATGTAGAAATATTGATCTAAATGGTTTATAAGCACCATGATACAGAGACCCAAGTTCAACTATAATAAAGAAGGCCCTTTCCATGTTTCTCGTCATACGAACAGACGTGTCCCACACTATGCTCTGTTCCAGCTTCACACTAACTCTGGATAAATCACAGCTCTGAAAACGAATGAGGTATATTTGGTCACTTCCTGTTTCAGGGCGCCCCAACCCCCACCTCCCCTGGAATGCTCGGGCTACTGGAGTGCCTGTGAGGGTAGGGTTACAAAAAGAAGAGAGGGACAGGAAAAAAAAGGAAAAAAAAGTGAAGGAGGGAAAAAAGGGGGGGATAGTGGCCAATGAGGATAGCAGAGCCACAAGGGTTGGCCGAAAGAAAGAAAGAAAGAAAGAAAGGACAGAAAGTCTAATCTGGGGCTTTATCGGACCATCCTGTATATGTGGGTTACTTTTGATTGGGTTCACAGACAATCCCGGCCTGCACATGGTTTTGTTCTGCATTGGCTGATAAAATAAACATGGTTTTGCATCTTGAGTTTGGCTGAACATTATTTAGTTTTACTCCACTTTGATTTGCCAGATGAAATGCTGACGTTAAGATTTCTTGCTGTGAAAAAATGGCGTCTGCGCTTCCAAAAAAATGCCATCTTTTATTGCCTTCGGCTCCTTATTTGTTTTAGTTTTTTTCCTACGTTTTTGCAGCTTGAGGGCTTTTATTGAAATGTTCTGGAGTTCATCCTCACCCAAGCTGACAAAGATATTATTGTTTCAGGGGTTTTTTTTTAACACAGGCCCATGAAGACTACTCTTTGACATCTATAATGTTGAAAATTAGCGAGGAAGCACGTGTCTCTCATAGGGATTGATGGCTTGGGGCGAGTCAAGCCGTTGTTGCCAGCCACCGACTTGTGACTTAACTGCAGGCTGCATGCAAGCATATCTATGATCTTAAATAAGATTGGCTCATGCAGCATAAACCTCACTAATCACAGCTGAGTCTTATGTTATGATGATGTACTGGTCTAGCAAACGACTCTGTTAGAACAAGTAAACAAGTAGTTAACAGTGGTTAACAGTGGCTCCCACTGCCAGCCAGTGCCAAGACTGTTACGTGAAGTTACAGTTGGCTCCCAGGTGGCTGCTATGGTGTTGCTAAGTGGTTGCTATGATATGCCAAGTTGTTGCTATGTAATTGTTAGGTGGTTGCTATAGTTTTGCTAAGTGGTTACTAGGTGGTTGCTATAGTGCTGCTATAGTATCCCAAGTAGTTGCTTTCTGGCTGCTAATTGGTAGCCTTGGTATCCCAGGTGGTTGGCATGGTGTTACTAAGTAGTTGCTAGGCGGTTGCTATAGTGTTGCTAAGTTGTTGCTGTAGTCCACTGTTAAGTCAGCTGGAATGATTGTTTAATCCAGAAAATTAAGGTTTACTTTTCGACATGTGGATAATGTGCAGAATCAGCAGCAGGCGCACCTTTACAGTAGGAGCATAAAACTGATCAGCTGCACTACGAGAGTATATTATACTGTATGTGTGACCACTTTCATATTCTTCCAAAAACCTCCTCTGAATGACACACTGGCCAATCTCACACCGCTGACCACAAGAACACTGCACAGGGTTCCATCCTGGCAAAAACAGAAGAGGCTTTGATTAAGGACTGCACCAACCTCTCCACCACGGGAGTTTTAATAAGAAATAGGGAAATGAGAGGAGAAACCAGAGGGAAAAAAACATGCCTGTTTGGGTTCAGAATAATACAGACACACGGCTCTCCTGCGAGCCAAGAGCAATACTGGCAGAGCATTCCATTCAAATGGAACCAATGAAACCCACGATTGGGTAGCAGTGGTTCACTTTCAGCCCAACTACAGCACTTCATTGCTGGGCTTGAATCAAACCGAAAAAGAGGAGCCCTGTGGTAGGTTTTACCAAAGATGACATGATGTGCTCAGTACCATGGAGACAAGTGGCAGAACATCACTCTTAGGCTCTACTAAACCTGGCGAAAAGGGCAAAAAATTATGATATGAATGCAAAGAGACAATACGTCAGAAGCTGCTTCATATGAGAGCTTTATGTCTCGAGTCTCTGGGTCAGAGTCTGAGTCCAATCACAAGTCTCAACAAGAGTCTTCAGACTCTGGACTGCAAGTGCAAGTTTAGCCTTAAATATCTAGCATAGGAGTCGAGGTTTTGACTCTCTGGAGTAGTAATCGGAATTGGTTCTTGAGTGTCTGAAATGTGAGCCAAAACTGTATCTGAATTAAGTCTCAGATTTCTGTGTGAGTCTGAGTCAAGTCTCAAGTCTGAACAAGAGTTCAGTCTTCGGTCTCTGGAGTGCATGTCCAAGTTATGTCTCAAATCTCTGTGATAAGATTTGGGTTTTGAATCTAGGGATTATGAATCAAGTTAGAAGTCCTGAGTGCAAGTCACTATCAAGAGTTTTGAATCTGTAGGGTGGGAGTCAGAATAAAGTCTTGAGTCTATGGAGGGAGAGTCTGAGTTCAGCCTCATCTTTCTGGGCCTCAGTCTGAGTCAAGGATTGTGCTTTTAGGGTGCAAGAGTTAGGTCGAGCACAACTCTCTGGAGCATGAGTTTGAGTCAAGTCTTAAGTCTCTGGGGTTTGAGTTAGACACGAGCTTTGAGTTTGTGCAGTGCAAGAGTCAGAGCCAAGTCTCGAGTCTTTGGGTGTGAGTCTGAATAAAGTCTTAAGTCTCTAGAGTGCAAGTCTACATTTAGTCTTGAGTTTGTGATGTGCTGGAGTCTGAGACGAGTCTGAAGTCTCTAGGATGTGACTCTGGGTCAAGTTTCAAGGCTGGGACATGAGTCTGAGTCAAGTCTTGAATATGTGTGGTGCAGGTCCAAGTCAAGTAAGTGGGGGGTTCTGGAATGATGGTGCTCCATCCAATGCTTTTGGGAGACATTAGTTGGGGAGTTGGGGATGAAGTAGGGTGAAAATCCGCCAACAGTCTTCTATGGGCAATACTTCTCTCTACAGGGAGTAGACAAGAAGTATGTATGCATTTGGACATCTGTGTTGGGGGACCAACGATTCTACCCAGGAATTTTTCAATTTCTACGGAATGAGGAAACCTGTACACAACCATAAACACAATGACAAAATAACTAACAGGGAAAATACACTTGGGAAAGATAACTGTTATAAAAGATGACCTGGTTGGAGTAAAGAATCAGTTGTGACCTCTGAACACTGAAGAAATACATCCATCATCTTATTGCTGCATGTCCAGCTGAGCAACGCTGTGTTGTAATCTCAAAAATGTTGACATACCTACAACTTTGGGCAGCTTCTGCTTCCGGAGGGGGATTCTTGGCAGCTTGGTGCTGATACGACTAAATCGTCCACATAGAATTCTCTTGGCCTTCTTGCTGTTAGTGGAGCTGTCCTGGTCTGGACTGTAAGTGGGAGGAGGAGATTACATCAAAAAGCAAATCCACACTCATGCTAACATTTGTTCTGGATCTGTGGGCTGAGAGCTATAAACTCTTAACTCTACCTTCTAATGGTGCTTTCTCACTGCACGGTCCCTACACTACTCAACTCTACTTGCCTTTTTTGATTGTCCATTAGGCCAATTTGGAACCTGGTACTTGGAACCTGGTGCTATTTTTGTAACTTCTCACTCAAAGCATATTCTTACATTACTGTGGCAGTTAAAACACTCAGTGGGAAACAGAGGCCAAATTTCTACTAGGTCTTCTATTGATATTGCTGTGCTATAATGTACACCAGGATTTCTCTAGTGTTCCCAAAGCCCATCCCCAGAGCAGGCAGTGGTCCATAATGGGCCGATAATGCCACTTGAATCATGAAAGTCCATGTTATCAACCTTTTGCTTTTATAAGCATAAATAATTACATAGCAGAAATAATGCAAGACAAAATTAATATTATCAGGTGTCTGATGCAGACAATTAACAAATCAGAGATTTAGAAGAAAGAATGGAGATGCGGTTCCTCCAAAAATGCAGTCTTCCCAGCACAACCCAGACTACATCAGGTATGATGTGATCATCAGTAGACACCAAACGAACACTGGTTTGTGAACTTGTTTGGGCTTTTAAGAACTTTGATGTATTTTAGTGAACCATCCCACTTTTACAGCAGTTTCAGTGGAACCGAGGATACTGTAAGTCACTGAATACGTCATGAAAAGAGGGGTTCAAGTCTACAGTCTGACCTGCACTCTCTACTATGGGACCTTATATAAACAGGTGTGCCTTCCAATCAATTGAATTTACCACAGGTGTCCAATCAAGCTGTAGAAACATCTGAAGGATGATCAGTGGAAACAAGATGCACCTGAGCTCAATTTTGAGTGCAATGGCAAAGGCTGTCAATGTGTGTGTGTTTGTGTGTGTGTGTGTGTGTGTGTGTGTGTGTGTGTGTGTGTGTGTGTGTGTGTGTGTGTGTAGAATTTTGAGGGAAAAATTAATTGAATCTGTTTTGAATTAAGGCTGAAACATAACAAAATGTGCAAAAAGTGATGTGAACACCGGGTGCACTATATAAACCTGTAAAACCTACTGCTTTAGTGTTAAGGTTGGAGCTTTGGCAGCGGAAAGCGAACCAGATACCAGGTGCATAAAAGCAAATGTCACTGAATCTAAAAATTCATAACAGACATTTTTAAACAGTAACATTATATTTCTGTAGAACAGGATATATTCTGTTCTCAGTTACAGTTTAAGCCATTAAATAAAGTAATGTGTAAAATGTGAGACATAGAAGAGAATATATACTGTTATTTACATACTGGTAATGAGCTAAAAGTGTGCTTTTAACCAAAAGAGACATTTTTTTTACTCAGTTAACATTGGTGCTTTAAATAAAATAACAATTTTAAATATAGAAACCAGTGGCTGAGCGATCTAAGGAGCTACCTCTATGATCCGAGGATCACGAATTCGAATCCTGGATCATGCTGCTTGCCATCAGCAGCCGGCTATCGGCCATCAGTAGGAGAGAGCGAGCGAAATTGGCCTGCTCTCTCCCCACAACACATACTGAATGTGATGTTGGTCGGCGCAGGCGCCTGTCAGCCAATTCATCAGAACTGGGGATCTGTTGGTTTGGCTTTCGGTTGAAAATGCCAATGGTGGCAGTTTTAAAAGACGTGGTAGTCATGTGTCACGTATCGGAGGAAGCATGTGCTCATCATCACCCCCTAGTGTCAGGAGCATCACGTGTGATAGGGGGACCAATCAGGATTATGGAATTGGCATGTTTAAATTTGTGGGTGAAAATCAGTGTTAAAATAAAACGAAATAAATAAATAAAATAATCCAGAAACCTGTTCAGATAAGGTAGTTTAGAATTTATAAACCTGTAAAAGCCAAATGCTGTAGTGTTGTGTGGGTCGGAGCTTTTGCATAAGATATTAATATATGTTATTTATGTGCTTGTTACACTCTAAAAGTGTTATTTTTTACCCCGTAGCTGACTTGGTCCAGCTGGCAGTGGAAAAGGAACCAGGTACCAGGTGCTCAACAGTAGGTGGAGTGGAGTAATGCAGATATCATGCGGTGCAAAAGAGCCATTAGACTACTAGAGCTTTGGAGGGGAATCTAAGAAGGTAGCACACAGTGTGGGTCCATCATACGAGGTAGTCTGTTTCAATAGTTCGAAACTGTAAAATGAAGCAGAAGCTCTGATCTACGGGATGGTAGCCCCAACTTTTGTTTCCCAACAATAAATGAGCCAGAGTGGAAACACTATGTTCATGTTACACCTCTATACCTCAATCAGTAAGACAGTGAACTGACCTCAAAAGCACAACACTTGACCTGTACTGACAGTGGATGTTCTGGTACTGGGTGTGTCGGGGAGGCAGGCTGACCTTTGCTGACTCACCTATTGCGTTTTTTATTGCTGCAGAGGAAACAGCAGCAGAGCAGAGAGAGCAGGATGAGCAGCAGAAACGACACCAGCGTCCCAGCAGCTATCACACCCATCCGCTGGTTCGGATCTGAGGTAAAGAAAAAAGTGTGAAAAAAAGAAAAATCAGACTACAGCAACTGTCACCAACTGCACTTTCAGCATCACAGACATGATATGGCTGTTACGGAAAAAAAAAAAAAATAGTTGCACCCAGAAGGAAGGGTGGGATTGCAATGCTGTTGGGAAGGAAGATAAAGGTTATCAGGAAAAATAGATGATTATAAATGTAGATGATTAGATCAATGTTTAGATGTCGTGTCTCTCAGTACAGGGTTGGGCATCTCTACATGGAGGTGTAGAGGTTCCTAATGGTGTCCTGTGATGATCCATCCCATGCAGCTTGAATGTTCTCACTCAGTTCTGTAGATGGTGTGGTAGGGGTGGAGTATTGATAGAGCGTCCAATAGCATCCCACACATTTTCAATCAGGGACAGGTCTGGAGATGAGACCGACCACGGCGTAGTATCTGTGTCTTCAAGACAAGATCTTGAAAAGGCAGCAGTGTGTGGACGAGTGTCGTCCTGTTGAGCCGCAGTGTGTGTTCAGAAACGGACCACTGGTTGCAGAACCTCATTAATGCAATGTTGGGCTGCCAAAGTGCATGTAATGAAGACCAAAGGTGATCTGGCATTGCACGAATTTATACCCCACGACCTTCTGGACGTGTGGCGCGTGACAACAAACCATTGACCTTGTCGGAGAGTGGGTTCCAGCATCCTCTCTGAACACAGCTGTGCAGAGGAAAGGCTGTGCTGGTGACATCAGCACTGCCAAAAACCTCTTCGGACCATTACTTCTCTTTCGTTTTCTGTGCATCGCTCCCTCCCTTACATAAATTGCAGGCTCCAGACACAGGGTTGCAGTTTTTATCGTGGCAGGGGCACGTCTCTGCGTAGTTAACCCCAAACTGACCGAACTCACAGGTCAGATTGCAGCTGCAGGGATTAAAAATGCTTCTCGAAAGCACTGCAGCACATAGATGACTCTTAAATGACTGAACAATCTCTCCCTCTTTCTCTCTCTCTCTCTCTCTCTCTCTCTCTCTCTCTCTCTCTCTCTCTATCTTCCTGTAGTATTTCACTCCTCTTTGTGAAGTTCGCACTAACACTGCAAGCAGAACAGGAAAGGAGCCAAAAAACACAGCCGTAAAAATCAGACACCACTCTGGAAACACCATCAGGGCTGCCATGGTCAAAACTCCAGCTGTCTACTACGGTGACCTACATAGGACTCCAGACACACATACAGACAGGCACTCCTAACAACGCATGTAACCAATAACAACTGCATTTTTGGCTCTATCGAGCTTCCTCTTCAATGCTGGGACAAATAGGTTCAGTCTGCTGTTATAGAAACAGTCTTCCTTCTCCATTTTGCAACATAATCATTTGGTTTATTTGGTTCTTCAGATAACTTAAAGTGGTTCTTCAAGCGCATCACTCAACCACCTGTAGCACCTTCATTAGTGCATTTCAAATGAATATTATTTTTAAAATAAATAATATTTTTATTTCTTTATTTTCATTTATTCAGTCCCAAAATTGAACATTCTAGGTATGTTAAAGGCTTAATATGTCACTTTTCATTTGGCTGTAGCAAGTTTTCTACGGCAATTTGAACATCATGACATTTGTGTTCACAGTTTTATTCAAAAAGGTAAGCAAGCATATATTTTATGTCATATTAAGTAACCTGTTTCAAGCTGTTTTTGTTTTAATGTTGTCTGAAATGTATTATTTATTTATTTTAAATTTCAATTAATTGTATTCATTCATTGCATGTAAAATGTATATTTATGGATACAAATTGCACTATAAAAAATATATATTTTAGTTATTTATTCAATTAATTATTCTAAGCACGTGAAAGGCTTAAAATTTCACTTTACAAAAAGCGATTCTTCAATTACATCACCCAAATAAACATCAATAGCGGGTTGGAACTCTCATATTTTATATTCATTACATTTAAAGTGACATATTTTAAGCCTTTATTATTATTCATTATTCATTTTTTTAATTCATTAAAAAATATTAATATAGTTAATTTATTCAAACTTGAAATGAAACATTCTAATAAAAATGCTTCAAATCCCACTGAAAATGACATTTTCCTTCAGCAAAGAATCCAGGTTTTGTTTGGGATCCAACCTTTGTTGTTTGACCCCCAACTACAGATGTGATGATCTGAGGAGTCAACATGCTGTCACCGCTAGTAGTGATACAAAGGACACTAACAGCTCAGCGATATGTGCAGGACACCCTGCGGCCATGTGTTGCCTCTCGTGGCAGGGTTTCACACTGACATTTTCAGCAGGACAATGCTCCTCCACACAGCAAGGGCTTCCCAGGAATGACTCATTACAGATTAAAACACTTCCTCGGAATACCGGTAGCCAAATTGATCAATAATCAAGCCTTTATGGGAGCAATAGCTTCAGCAACACGTGTGCAGGATCTACAGGCCCAGCTTCAGCATCTGTGGGTAAATGTCCTGCAGGATGGCATTCAGAACCTGTACCTCCATGTCCAACCATATCTCATTTTGTACCAGGCAAGAAGAGCCCAACAGGGTACTACGGCCACCTTTCTTCCTTTTAAATCTAATAAAAAAGTCTCTAATTGCTAGAGAACCTTTATAGAATGTAGAAGAAACTTTTATTAAAAGAACCAGCTACTGATTGGGTGGTTATTCAATAGCTTTGCACCAAAGAGCCCTTTCTGGAGATGACCCACCCTGCTCTTTGTGTCATATCACATAACCTCACTCGATGCTGACGCAATGGAACACAGCGTGTCTCAGCAGACCAGGAACTCAAATGGGTCTCCAAAACAGATGACATAACAAAGGATCCAGAGAACGGGTGAGATTCAGAAACACAAAAAGGGTTCTCTTACATAAATTGCAGGCTCCAGACACAGGGTTGCAGTTTTTGTCGTGGCAGGGGCACGTCTCCGCGCAGTTAACCCCAAACTGACCGAACTCACAGGTCAGGTTGCAGCTGCAGGGATGAAAAACACACAAATAATGAACAACGTGCAGGACGAGGATTCTCGGAAGCTCTGCAGCACACAGATGACTCTTAAATGGTCGAGCAAGCATCACAGTGAACACTGTCTCTCTCACTCCCCTCCAAATTATCTTGACACCGAAATGCTTTTAGGAAACTGGGCCTTAATCATTAACATTACTAATGAGTCTAAAAAGGAGAGGAATGCTTACTGCTTCAATAACCAGCCGTGGCCAAGAAGCCACATATATCAGATAAACTGGAATAACCAGGAAACGAAAGAAGAGAATTTCCCTCCTTATGAATAAAATAAGTGAAGAAATACTTCAGTGTGTCACGGAATCTGGAAAGTACTCTCCCTGCCCTCCCTGCAACCCTTAGTTTAACGGGAAGAAGAAGAAAAGTGCATTTAGGGCAGCTTAAGGTCCAGACTGTTCCTACGTGATAACAGGGTTAAAGTGATTCTTCTTCTGTTAATCGGAGAAAACAGCCAAGAGAGCTTTCTTTTCTACCTCTGAACAAGACTGCGTTCACCTGCAACAGGTTTCAGTGGCTGGTGGTTTTGTAGACCAGTATCAAAGGGGGACAGAACATTCCACAATAATGGGGATGAAGAGTAACATTGTGGAAATGTGGGAAGAACACTGAGAAGAGTGAGAGCGGGAGAACACTATAGCAGAAGGTGAATGGTGGGTGTGGGGAGAACATTGAGACCTTTCTAGAAGAGGGTGGATAAGAGAATCAAGTAGAACATTTTAGAAGAGAGTGCATGGGGAAAGAATTAAGGTGTTGTTAGAACATCCTAAAAGAGGATGAGTAGGGGGATGTGAGGAGAACATCAAGAACATTACTGAAGTTGGTGAAAAGGGGATGTGAGGAGAACATCAAGAACATTAATGAAGTTGGTGAATAGGGGGATGTGAGGAGAACATCAAGAACATTACTGAAGTGGGTGAATAGGGGTATGTGAGGAGAACATCAAGAACATTCTAAAAGAGGGTGAAAAGGGGGATGTGGGGAGAACATCACGAACATTCTAAAAGAGAGTGAATAGGGGGATGTGGGGAGATCATAGAACATTCTGGAAGAGGGTCAATGGGGCATGTGGGGAGAACATCAAGAACATTCTAAAAGAGGGTGAATAGGGGGATGTGGGGAGAACATCAAGAACATTCTGGAAGAGGGTCATTGGGGGATGTGGGGAGAACATCAAGAACATTTTAAAAGAGGGTGAATAGGGGGATGTGGGGAGAACACCAAGAACATTCCTGAATAGGGTGAATAGGGTTGTGTGAAGAGAACATCAAGAACATTCTAATAGGGGGTGAAAAGGGGGATGTGGGGAGAACATCAAGAACTTACTAGTAGAGGGTGAATAGAGGGGTGTGGGGAGAACATTCTAGAAGATTGTGAATGGATTGTGGTGAGCAGAAAAGCATGTTAGAATTCGTGACACAGATGTTCCACTGTAGCAAGTAGTGCTCATGATAATGAGTTTGGTGAGAACATTAAAGTATTTCACAGATTAAATGTACTAAACGTAAAGTCAGAAAGTAGTGAAACGGAGAAAACAGCCCTGAGAACATTCTTCCTCTGAACAGATTTTATGACTAGAAGGATGGAAGATGGTATTTAGGAAGCGTTACAGTCAGAATCATTGGCTGCGGCCTCTCCTGAAAAAATGCTGTTTGGCAAGAAGGGGCAACTCTTCCCGCTCCCCTAACGTTTAGGAAAGGCGTTCCTTTATAAAATACAGTGCGGTTCTAGTGTGTGGTTCATGCCAAATGGGCTTTTCTCTAGATTCGAGAGACTTTCAGCATATTCCGAATCGATTTCCTCTTTCAGTGAATTCAGCTGATAAAATTCTGGACGGCTCAGAACCTCTTTAGCAGGTTTTCATGTGTATCACAGCTGACTGGGAGTGGGAGCAATCCCATTTTTATTTATATATCGGAATAATCATTAATCGTCTCAGAGAACCTCGGTGACGAGTACTAGACTGAAGGGTTAACCATGATCACATGTCATTTAGCAGCAAACATTCTGATTGAGGCCTTAATCTGTTAATTATGTGCTGAGTTGCATCAAAACCACACGCCTGCAGAGCCCTTCCAGGAATGCAGTGTTCCACGCCTCTGGAACTCAAACATTCCAAAATATCTTCTGAACTTCAGGGATTCCAGACAGGCTAAAAGGTTCAGTCGTCCTAGAAAGTTGGATACTAGAACATTCAAGAACAGTCTGAATGGAGGGAGAACATTCTAGAACCGTGTGAATGGAAGGAGAACATTCTTGAACAGTGTGTATAGAGAGAGAACATTCTAGGACAGTGTGAATGGGGGGAAGAACATTCTCAAACAGTGTGAATGGAGGGAGAACATTCTTGAAAAGTGTGAATGGAGGAAGAACATTCTAGAACAAGGTGACTGGAGAGAGAGCCTTCTAGAACACTGAGAATAGAGGGAGAGTCTTCTAGAACAGTTTGTACAGAGGGAGAACATTCTAGAACAGTGTGAATGGAGGGAGAACATTCTTGAACAGTGTGTATAGAGAGAACATTCTAGAACATTTTGAATGGAGCGACTATATTTTAACAAAGTGAGTAGAGAAAGAACTCTCTAGGATCGTGTAAATGAAGGGAGAAAATGCTAGAACAGTGTGTATAGAGGGAGAACATTCTAGAACAAGGTGACTGGAGAGAGAGCCTTCTAGAACAGTGAGAATAGAGGGAGAGCCTTCTAGAACAGTGTGTAAAGAGGGAGAACAATCTAGAACAGTGGGAGGGAAGATATACTAAAGCAGAGCTGAAACTGAAATAAGGGATATTTATGAACGGAGACTGAAGCTCTCCTTTTGGTTCTCAATGCTGGACCTTATTTTGACGCCATCATAACACCGTCAGCTTTGACTTGTCACCGTTCCTGAGAATACAGCTGTGAGCTTTATTCAGTTTCGACTTCAAAAGCAACGACTTACTATGTCCCGTAAAAGCCCGAGTCGCACAGACACTCTCCTGTGGCGAAGTGGCAGTCTCCGTTAAAGCAGTGACTGCAGTCGTTCTCACAGTTCTCTCCATAGGTGCCGTTGGGACAGCGAACCTCACAGCTGCAGAGATAGAGGGCGAGGGGTCAGGGAAGGTGTTGCAGAGCTTCGGTACGGCACATTGAAATCCTTTGATGAGAAAAGCCATTAAAGGCTTCGGTAAAATCAACAAAAGCATCATTAAAGTCCTACCGATCTCCGATCCAGCCAGGATTGCAGTGAGAGCACTTCCCATTGATGCGGTCGCAGAAGTGGCCATCTTTACATGGTGGACATTCGTCTTTGCAGTTCTCACCGAAAAAGCCTGGGGCGCACATCTGGTCACACTTGGTCCCATTCCAGCCTCTCTCGCAGGTAACACATCGCCCTTCCGTGACCTTACAGGGCTGCTGACCTTTACAGTGACCACACCTGGGGGTGGACGAGATTTGGTGAGCCATTGTTTGGTCTCAGATCATGAAGAACATCCCAACGTTCAATCATGGGAAACAAAAAATGTATAGAAATGTTTTGAGAGTTCAGATTCAGCATACACTAACTCTAATCTCCAGATGCTCCTGTAGATCTTTGTTACCTGGATCAGGATTTATGGTGCTTGTACACTGCATGATGAACCACTGAGGCGAATTGCTTTACACAGGATGTTTCATATTTATTGTCATAGCCACTGTCTTTGTTCGAAACAGGAACCGGTTCCAGGTACCAGGTCCCATATTTGCCAAGTGGAAAAACCAAAAAGCCGAGTAGAATTGAGTACAGTATGGATACCATGCAGTGGACAACCATCACATACGTGTTAGAGGTAAACTATGCAATCAGTCATCTCTCTGGGATCCTTCAATATGGTCCTGGCCTATTATTCCCTTCCTAACCTCTCCTCACCTGTTTCTGCAGTTCTGCCCATAGAACCCAGCTGGGCATGGCTCCCTGCAGAACTTGCCCCTGTAGCCCGGCTTGCAGGTGCATGATCCGTCTGCAGGGTTGCATTTGCCGTGGACGCACTGGCAGTAGCGTTCACAGTTGGGCCCCCACAGCCTCTCTCGGCACTGGCAGCGTCCTGTGAACTGCTCGCAGGGTGAGTTGTTGCAGGAGCACTGCGCACCACAGTTGCGCCCATACCAGCCGAGGTTGCAGATGCAGCGACCTGTGGTCTGGTCACATACTGAGTTGATGCTGCAGTAGCAGTTGTTGCTGCAGTGTGGACCCCAGAAACCAGTGTGGCAGGTGCACTTGCCCGTCTCCTGGTCACACTTGCCCTTTTGGCAGGGGCACGGCTTCTCGCAGTTCTCGCCCCAGCGATTGGGATGGCATGTGCACTTGCCAGTCACATCATCACACTTGCCGTTAGGGTGGCATGTGCACTTGCCCTTACAGTCAGGACCCCAGAATTGAGGAGGGCACTCTGGAAGGGACAGGGGAGGGAGATGGAAAAATATTGGTGATGACATACCATGAGAAACATTGATACCTTGTATCTACAATGATTGGTCATTAAGAGAAATACCTACTTAGTGTATTTAGTAGTTGGTTGGTTATTAATGTCTTGTTCTTCCCTCTCCATCAAGGGAAAGGAATCATAACAAATAATTTTTGAGAACCCACCTTGCACCAGATGATGTTGGACAGACCTTGAGTTTTAAAGCAAGGGATTCTTTTTACACAGGGAGGTGGAGTTATGTCTTTTTACTACAGTATGTCTCCAAAATTTCAGACCAATTCCATTTGATCTCAGCATAAATGAATGAGATGGGAGGTGCAACTGCTGTTACCTCCAAAAAGCATGTATTACATGTGGCTTGACCAACTGATAAAGTACTGAAGTATGTTCTTATAGCAATAAGCAAATTAACTTTAAAAAATAAGACAGATGTAGACTACACAATGCCATACAATGACTCAATGTGTTCGGTCTGCAAGGTTATGAACCAGCATGTCTGCCCTTGATAGGGGCCTCCGTTGCCTGGTGACTCAGTGGGGATAGTTCTGTTCTACAATGTGACTGTGCCTGCATCTACACTAGGTATGGCTCACCAGCCTGTACACACCTTTGCATGCAGCCCTTAAAAACTGCTTCTGCACCTGGCAGTTTTGTCCGTAATTACATCAACTTGGCTTTGACCAATATGGTCATTCACACTGGATTAATACAGCCTGTTATTTGTATGGCTTGTTTACAGAAGGTAAAAGGTGACAGAATCTTTATTGATGCAGGAATGCACAGTCTGTAAAAATGACCGATATGGAGCATTCGGACAGGGCTAAAATAACAGAAACTTTGGCAGTACCCCTGCCACATGTGCAACAAATCATGCTAATGTGTGGGAGTTTAGTGAGAGTTTAGTTGTAGCCACGATTTATTAAGGCTTGGGAATGAAATAGTTAAATCATGGTTGCAAGTAGCTACTTATGCATAGACTAGAGACATCTGGAGAAGATACCTAAAGGGCAGGGCTACAAAGAAGGCACAGGGGGGATCACTAATGACAGGGCAGAGCTAGGGAGGAGACAAGACTGAAAACACAACAGAACATGGCAAATTAAATCAAGATGATCAAAGACAGGCAAGTGTGGCAGCAAGGTGTGTGAAGGACTTGTTAAGGCATTGGAACGAGACAGCTAAATTCCTGTCCAAATAGGGTTTAAGTCACACTCATAAAACCTTAGACAGACGTTGACCTTGGCTTTTGGTTACTTAATGTCTCAAAACCAACAAAATGTCAATGTCATTTGTGATCACTATTCTATGGCAACTGACGTTGACATTCAATGTTATCCAGAAATTGAATTTTGGTCACCTGATGTTCCATTGACCAGCTTGTCAACCAAAAGTATCAAATTTACATTGGTTCAATGGTCTGAAACTGACCTCCGTTGAAGGGCAACAGATTGACCTACAAATGCACCACCCCAATGTCAGTGTCACTGCTATGCTGAGAACAGTCCACCATCCAATCAATACCCAGTCAACTGTGGTCCAGTGGTGGCCTGATAGACAGGGTAGAAAGGGGGTGCTAAACTGTGCATTAACAGATGAGACCCAGTCTGTACCTACAGTGTTTCCCACACATAGATGATGCTTGAGTGTTCTTTCAAAGCATATCAGCAACCCAAATATACAGCATCAAATATCCCTTTAAAGCATGTGGTACGTTGTGATGGTGAATCTAGAGCAGTCAGTGTCAATGATGCAAAGCATCACTCTTTTCCCCGTCATCGTCACTACTTTAACATTCACTTAAACCAAGTCTGTGAGGTTTTCACGAGTTTGGATATCCATATTCTGTATCCAAAGAACCTCCCCAACCTTCTCACGCTGCTTTTTCTAGGTTCCCACAGGACTGTGGAAACACTCCTACAATGTGCACCACTTCAAGGAGTTCAAATGATAAGGTCACTGTTTCTAAGAAACAGTGAATGAGCCAGAAACGAAAGATTAACCGTTAAGGGTCATGTCCAAATTCCTCGATTTAAGCAGAAATGACAAATATCTTTCTAATAGAATGGTACCATAAGCAGATACCATTCAAGAAGTATCTGCAACTTCAAAAAAGAAGGACATTAAGGTCTGTCAGTGTGCTTGGCCTGTGACTGTGTGCAAAGAATCTCAAAAATGTCAGTGAGGAAGGAAGTTGTAACAAAAAATGGTCTCTTACTGGTGTCACAGCTGGCTCCAAAATATCCATGGCGGCAGCGGCATTCATTGGGTCGGACACACACCTCGTTCTCCTTGCAGGTGAAATTACCCTCACAAAGAGCTGGAGAAAAGAAAAAAAAAAGGAATTAGACTCTGAGGAGCTCTGCAGAAGACATTGGGGGCTGTAGTTTTTTAAAATCTACAGAATTATCATTTTGTGGGAGAAGGAAAAAAAGCTTCCAAACTATTTAATGGATGTCAATGTTCAAAGATTGGAAGAGGAGATGTGATTCTGGGCCTGCAGATTGTTCTGAAATCCAAGAATGTGGTTTTCAACAAACATGCTCCTCAAAATAAAGGTGGCAAGATGGGTTCTTTAAAGAGAAGAGAGCTTTCCAGGCATGGTCCTGGAGTGCCAACCCCTCTTCATATCTTAGAGTTTTCCGAGATCCAGAAACATCTTGATTGAACCAAGATGATTTTTTTAATGGTCCAGTGAAAATTACAGATGGCGTTAACTGTGAGATGCTTTGGGGAAACTGGACCCAGCTCATTTACAATCTGCTCCAGACCTGAAATAGGTGTGTTAGAGAAGGAAAACAGTCAAATGTGCAGGATAAGGGGCAATTCCAGGACCGTGGTCGGGCATGTTTTATGAGTTTCTTTTCTTAGAAAGTTACAATCAGGCCAAGAGCCTTCAATTTAGGTGAATGTAGAGGAAAGTATGCTGGAAGGGTTCTTACGTGTTAAGCATTCGTCTCCTAGCTGTCCCCAACCACTGCAGCACATGAATGTCGGCGTCCTAGAAAGAAAGCACACGTCAGAGGTTCTCTCAACACGAAATCGGTCAACAGCATTTAAAGAAGCCCATGTTTCACATCAAAACACCACGTTTTCTTGCACTTTATCATGTCTGCTTAAGGTGGTTGTGTGGTTTATGCACCATTATGCCTTTTAAAACTGATACAGAACGTTTATACCCTCAGCTCTGAAAATCCACCCCTGCTGAAACATTCTTTATAACTAATCTGTTAAAAAATATAAATATAAAATATAAATAATTCTTTTAAAATGTTTACAAATATGAAATGTTTGTGACATCATAAAAACAGCTATAGAATAGTTGCTGGTTGCTATGTGGTTGCTATGGTATTATGGATTGCTATAATTTTGCTAACTGGCCCATAGGGGGTTGCTCTGGTGCCAAAGGTGGTTACTATAGTGTTGCTAGTTACTATGGTATGTCACCTGGTTGCTGTGGTGTTGCTAATAGGTTGATAGGTGATTGCATAGGTGTTTCAAGGTGGTTGCTGTAGTATCCCAGGTGGTGGGATAATGTTTCCTATAACTGTCTCTCGCTCTGAGGCAACAACTGGAAGACAGACGTTCCCACTCCTCCACGCGGAATTCTTTCAAACTGTGATGTTTCAGCGTCACTTACGTTCTCCTCAAGCCCCCTCTGACACAATAAAGATCTCATAGTGGTTTCTATGATGGAGAGATCTCCACACCCTGCTGCAGCAAAGCAGCCGCAAACCATCTGATGGTAGACGCTGTATTTTCACATCAGTTGTTGCGAGAGCTACCTGTAGGTCCCAGATCTTTTTATGTGCCTTATCACACTCACCTGCATCTACAACCTGCTGTGTAGATTTGTGGTCAGGAACGTGAATGTTGTCTCTTAGGTACATGATTTAAGAATAAAAAGAGTGTGGACGTTTCAATTTCCCATATGAGCCCATTAAAGTCCACTGACCCATGAAATAGTCTATTAGACGTTTCCATCCTGTTACATCTGAAGAACTAAACACTGCTGTCAGCGGATGCTGCCGTGCCTCTGACCTAAATTCCTTCTGTCCCTGAGTGATCTTAGTCTAGGTCCCATCATTCATGTGGTTCTGCATAGAGTACTCGAGATGTCTGGGTACCATCTGCAGGCCTTCTCAAACACAATGGCAAATGCTTCAAATAACACCCTGCATACAATCGCACACGTAAACAGATGCACGCGGAGACGCGTACACACATGTACAGCCTGTTCTTTCTGTTAAGCAGCTGACATGCAAGCTAAACACGCCGTTTGAAGCCATGGCCTTGGGAGATCATGCGACATGGAGCCACGGTGACAGAGTGGTTCATAAGAAGGCCACATGCTGATGCGATTAGTTCCGCTGCTCGCTGTCCCAAAACTCCTTTCTGAACAGACTGTGAGATCGAAGCCAGAGAAAGCAACAGACTGAGGGCCAGATGTAGGTGCAGACCTCCCTTCCCACCATAACACTTCAGAAAGTAACGTTTGATGTACGAAGGCTGTAATTTGTCACGTGAACTGAATAAAAGGAGATGTCAACAAGTTGAACACTTCATAATAACGTCTCTTCTAGGGTTCTTTAAGAAAGACCACTCAAAGAACTCTGTGCATGAATAAAGGGTTCTTCAGATGAATGAAGAATGTGCTGTAGAGGATTTATAATGTATAGAACCTATTTGAAAAGTGCCACAAAGGGTTCTTCAGTGAAGAAAGGTGCTATACAGAGCCATGAACACTGTGCATGATTGAAAGGTTCTTTGCATTGTGAAAGCTGTAGAGGGTTCTATAGAGTAAGGAAAAGTAATAGTACACATTTAAAAATCATGGTTCTTTATTACAGGAAATGCTTCTATATAGAACCATGACCACCCAAAGAACCCTTTGCATCATTAAAGGGTTCTTTGCATTGTGGAAGTGTTCTTTGGATTTATGGAGGATGTACTATAGAGGGTTTTGTATAAAACCTAAAAGGGATTTACAATTATTTCAAGTTTGACATCAAGAGGGGTCTAAAGGGGTATAAAGTCCCCCAGCACTGATCTGTGGAGCAATGGAACTGTGTTCTATGGAATTATGGTGCTCTGTTCGATACTTTTGGGAGGGATGAGCTGGGGAGGTACACCGTGCCACATGTAGTTTATGTCACATTCCATTAAGGACCTGGGGTTGTGGATTCGATTCCCACTCGAGGTGAGTCTGGTGTGTTCTCCCTCCAGGGACTCTGGTTTCCTTCCGCTTTCCACACATGGTAGGTTAATTTGGTCAGGGTTAAACTGCCCCTTAGTGTGTGAATGTTTGTGTGTGGTACCCTGTGATGAGGGTATTCTTGCCTTAGATGGAAAGATGGATGGAGAGGTGAGCTGGGGAGTTATGGATGAGGTGGGATAGTGTGGTAAAAAGCCTTCCCTGGACAGTTACCCCAACAAAAGCAGGATGAATGGTGCCCCGATATTTATATATATCGACTGTTAAATATGAGGGTTGGCTGATCCTTTTCGCGAAGTGCTCGAAACAACTCTTGCTCGAGTGTGTCCAGATTATTCCCCCCGTCCACACACTGGTGAGTGGAAGTTTGTGAGGGCACATAAAAAGAGCAATGAAACAAAGCCTTTTCCTTTCAGTGCTGTCATCACTTGTAGTACCCTTGAAAGTGGCCGGCCAATACCGGAATAGCCTTGAATAATCTGGACAATAGTGACCTGCTTCACTTGTTTTCAGCTGAGCTAAGTTTATCTTGACTAAAACCTTGGCTGAACTGCACTGCTTCCATCACAGTTAGGGTTCAAGGATCAAATCCAAACGTGTCACGATACTTACGATATTGAATAATTGTAAAATAAACGTACAAGTGCAAATAGAACCAGCGTGCTTTGTCTTCCGCATTTAGCTCATCCATGCGGTGAAAAACACACTTAAACCCTAGTGAATCCACACACTCGGCGGTAGTGAGCACACAGGCCTAGAGTGGTGGGCATCCCTATACACGGGGTCCGGAGAGCAGCTGGGGAGTTAAGTGCCTTTCTCAAGGGCACTTCATTTATGTTCTGCCTGTTCAGGGAATTGAACCAGCAACATTCCAACCATAAGGAAATGGCTGCCCCATGACTTCATTTTTGCTAACTTTATTAATATCACAATATACTGAATCGTGAGCCCTGTATCCTGATACATATCCTTCTTAAATTGATGGAATTTATTCCCAGTGAGTGAGGCTCTTCCTGTTTCTAATTGTGGGTGGAGCCTAGAACGGTCTTCCTGTTTCTTCCTGTTTCTAATTGTGGGTGGAGCCTTGAACGGTCAACTTTGTCTGGTTCACTCCAGATTTTCAATCCTGACACAAAAGAACAAACGTTTTGGGCACGAAGAGCTGTTTTAGTGTTACTCGGTTAAATGGTTCCATGCTCGAAGCTCGGAATTAGCCCTGCTCTTTCATTTTCTGTGCTCTACAGGTTTCCACCGCAGGAGGTTAAGTACTAGATTTCTGCTCCTGCTGCCGTCTACAGTGATTCTGTGCCGGAATCTCATTGGCCTCCCCCCCCCAAATCGGCTGCTCTGGATGGATGGGACACAGATGCTGCTCCTCATCGTCCACCACATGTGACCCCTAAGAGGCCCTGTCCACACTTTTGCTTCCTGCAGAGCGTCGGGCTCTGCTCTGCCTTTAGTCAAAGTTTGTTTAGCCTCCGTGTGTATGAGGGGGTGTGCATAAGTCCCCCCCACCACCACAACCTTGACATCTCTGTTCTGTGTCAAACTACATATGCCACATTGAGGGAAAGAGGGAGAGTGTGTTTTCAAAACCGCATTCATTTGATGCATTTAGAGGGATGAAAGCTGAAGCGAATGGAAATTGAACATCAGTCATCAACCAGGGTGCAACTTGATTCAGCAACAATCGAGAACCAAGTGGAAATTCTGAGTAATCTTGTGAAATGAGGGCCAACTTCCTGCCAGCGCACTACTTTTTTTTCCCACCAGAATATTTTTGGGGAACTGTGTTCTGATTCATGTCCACCGATATCCATCTGGAGTGAAGAATCTATTATCCGCCCAAACTAAATAAACTTCAAAACAAGAGGCGAGGCTTTTCAGCAACAAATGCTTGGGTCAGAAATCCCCTAAAACGGCCTCCAGCATGAGTTTTTGGAAGGTCCACTGAACTACTGCACTCAGTCACTCAACGCCTTCATGAATAGGCTTTAATCTCAAGTTCAAACATCAAAGACCACCCTTTGCTTCATTTCCGTTCAAGACAGTCTCTAAGCAGAACTTCTTCACTTTTCAGAAAGTATTTATGAAAACATCCAAGGAAACTAAGTGGAAATCACAGGAGTATCCAGAGTTACACCACCAGAACTGCCCTCACCATATCAACAGAGCTTTGAGAGACAAGAATCAAGCTCCATTCTTCTGGCAATTTAAAAACATCCGTTGGCCTTTGCAACCATCAGATCACTGTGAGGAGATGACTCAACACTATGGGTCTGATAGGACATGGAGCTGATCAAGAAGAAGCTGAGGAAAGCCAACAAAGAACAGGAACAGAGGCACTGTTGGTGTTCTCATGCTGCCCACAAGGGAATTTGTCCTCCACATTTAACCCATCCATGCAGTGAAACACATACATACAAACTAGTGAACTTACACACTAGGGGGCAGTGAGCTCACATGCCCGGAGTGGTGGGCAGCCTTGCTTAAGGGCACTTCGGTCTTGTCCTACCAGTTCAGGGAATTGAACCAGCAACCTTTCAGTCACAAGGCTAGTTCCCCATACACCAGGCAACAACTGCCTGCAACAGACTCATCGTCCTCAACATCTGTGAAAGTGTTCGGGATGATTTGGGCGGTTATGTATGGAATATATGGAAGACTGAAATTTAGAGATGTGGTATAATCTCGGAAAGTGAGTCTCCTGAAAAGAACCGTAAGCAATGCTAACGAAAGTTGGGAATTGAGGTATCGACTGAACATACTGAACATATTTGATAAAATTTTAATTATCTGCCACTTGTTGGATTACATAATACACAACACAGTGATCAAACTCATATTTGTCTGATATTCATGTGTAGATATGTCCATATGAAGCTGCCTCATGGTTTGTATTTTCCCATTCCACCTTAAATGGTAAATTGGTGCAGCAGGCACCGCACACAGATGCTGGAGCAGATGCGGCGGGAGCTGCAGACACTGAAGCTGCATCTGACGCTGCAGACACTGGAGCAGATACTGGTAGGCGACACTGCTGACAACACAGGAACAGATGCAGTAGCTGGCACTGCCATTGACATAGAAGCATGGGTAGCTGGCACCATCATAGATGTAGAAGCTCAGGCACCTGGCACTGCATCTATGGTGCTTCCATATATGTAGAAGCACCTGGCACTGTCATAGACACTGAGGCATGGGCAGCTGGCAGTGCCATAGATGCTGGGGCATGGGTGTTGGGCTTAATGGTAGCATGTATAAAGTCCAAGAAGCTCAGAAGCTCCCCCAGATCTTTGAGACCAGAACCCCCATGCACTGCATCCCAGCTAGCCTACCAGTGCCAGTTTGTTTAACATAACAAATCCAAAATAATATGAAGACATGGACCACACTGGGACATTAACACAAAAACGTACAAAACAGCCAGAGACAAAGAACATTAAATAAGCAGACAAGACTAGAAACACCTGGGGATGATTAATAAAGGGGCAGGGTAACCGAAACCCAGGTGGGAACGGGGCAGAGCAAGGGCAGAGACAAGACCAAAACAAAACAGAGACACGTGTACGAAAGCACATGGGGAACCAAAACAGAACAATGACAAGAAGGGGCAGACAGGGGGACCAAACAAGACAGGAGAGCGACAACAGTCAGCAAGGCCACTGGTCCTACTGCTGTATGCTTGCTAGCTGAATAGCACCTCACAGGTGATCTAATCAGCTTCAACGTTAGGGTTGTTGTCTTGTTGCATGGCCCACATTCTCTTGACATTCAGCTCACAGAAAGGGGTCCTGACTTTTTCCTTCAGAATTTGTCAATCTTTGATGGCAGTCCTGGCAGCAAAACAGGCACAAAGTATGATACTACCACCACCATGTTTCACAAAATGGCACTGGGCTTTTATGCTGGAATGCAGATATCACTTAAACTGGGATGGGATGGGGGTGGGGTATAGTTCTTGTTATATTTTCTGTGCACTCTTCAAAATCTTCTTGAAGGTTTGTGAACTGTTATGTTGGTGGGAATGAACTGCTTGCTTGAAGATCGATTTTGGTTGTACGTGAATCGATATCGGATCACACAAAGATTGATTTGAGTCGGTAAAATATTTTTAATACCGCCCCTAATTTAAATAAATCAATAAAAACTGTCCACTTCCAAAACATATGGATCATTCAGTAATTCGGGTCCCTTTTGCACTCACAGTCATTTTAACCAGGGGTACCCAAACTTCTGCATACCACTGGAACCTAGCTGGAGCTCACAGGACGCAGTGATTTACTTCTGCTCTGGTCCATAAACTAAACTAAACGTATTTAACTGAACTGTGGCCTATGAGTGATTCTTTCTTCAACCCAAGGCTACGTCCTAGATTTGCTCTCACGTTCTAACCTCCCTTTGACCTCTGAAGGACTGAACCCTGAAGGACATGTTGATACGCTCATGAAGTTCATATCGAAAGCATGTTTGACACTGTAAATATTCATTTTCAGAAGGTTTCACCCACTGACTTCTTCCGATGTGCAGTTGTAAGATCTATGTTTCATAGTTTCACTATCTCCTGTTATGAACGTCTCCAAATCTTGCAAACTTTGACATGGTCCTGCTCTACAGATACTGAACCTGTCAGCGACTGTTCATATCACTGTAGCATCAGCATGTAAAGAGCTGTATTCAGTGTTATGGTTCATCTACATGGAAAACCTCAGTATCACTGACTCTCGCTGTAAGCTATGGGGGTCTACAGCATGGTTATAAAAAGACTTTTTTTATGGTCCAGAAAATGGTCATTAAAGAACCATCAAGACGTTTCACTGCATATCAAGATCCATTTAGTCATGCAAAGAACCCATTGCGCATTCAAATGTTTTTGTGTCATGGTTCTACATTAGGCCATTGACCTACTAAAATTACCTACTTATTACTAAAAAAATGTTTTCTTTTACAAAAGAACCACTTTCTTAAGGAACCATCGTCATTTGAATGGTTCTGTATAGGGACATTTTACTATTTTCTTTAAAAAAAATGATAAAGCCATGGTTCTGTCTGGGACCTTTGCCTTTAGTAAAGAACCACTTTCTTAAACAGCTGTAATCAGAGAAATGGTTCTAAATAGGAACATTGTTGTTAAAGAACCACTTTCTGGATAAACCATAATAATAGTTATGGTTCTGTCTAGGACCATTGGCTTTAAAAGACATTTTCTTAAAGAACAGTAGTCATGGTTATGGTCATATATAGGGACATTGTCTTAACTAAAGAATCATTTTTTTAAAGAACCATATTCAAGTTTAGGTGTCTGTATATGGTCATTGCCTTTATTAAAGAACCTTTTTCTTAGAAAACACTGCTAGACATTGGTCATGTTTATGGTTCTGTGAATAACCACTTCTTAAAGAACTGTAACTGTGGTCAGTGTTCTATATAAGGGCATTGCCTTTGATAGAACCAGTTTCTTAAAGAACCACAGTCATGGTTATGGTTCTGTACAAGACGTTTACCATTACTAACAATCCACTTTCTTAAAGAAGCATAATCGTGGTTATGGTCCAATACTGGACCACTGTTTGTACTAAAGAACATTGTCTCAAAGAACCCCAGTGTATGAGCATTACCTTTACTAAAGAACTATCCCATAGAGCCATGGGGCCATTTTTATTAAAGAACCACTTTCTTAAGTCATGGTGATTGCTCTATCTAGGACCATTACAGTCTTGTTTCTGGTTGTGCATAGGGCCATTTTAGTGAAGAACCACTTTCTTAAAGAACCTTGGTTGTACATAGGACCATTACCTTTACTAAAGAACCTTTATTTAGAAACCACTTTGCATATTAACCATGAAAAGAACCATTTCCAGTTCAAATGCTTCTTTAAATTGCCATCATTCTACATAGAACCACAGCCTTTGCTAAAGTACCCTTGAAGAACCCCCTTTTTTAAAAGTGTGTAGGCCTTTTTATGTAGGTCACGAGATGACTGCTGACCTACCCCTCAGCCCCCCTCCCCCCCAACCTGCTCACTAGTACATCTGCTCTAGAAGAACACGGGTCCAGAACTAGACCTAGAACCAACGTTGAGGACGTGTACGGTGAAAGCCTCTGACTGAAACCAACCCCTGTAACATGCCTTGAAGGACATTTTCCTCAATGTGACCAGCTTCAGTGCCACGACTTCAGGTTCAGGCCTGACCACAGTTCTCAGAGGCGCCCCTTACTGGCCACAAACCACAGTGCTGCTCCAGATGTGAACATCTGCATGGGCTGGATGTTTTTTAGAGCAAATTCTGGAGATGGTCCCCCGTGATCTCCAGACCTGCGCCCTCAACTCATGCATGATCATCAAAGGTGAAGACATGGAGAAACAGCTGTCCAGATGTTCAGAACTCACCCTGAAACTCTGCACACATTCCTGCCCTTTGGGTTGAGCTCCTGACCAAACGCTGGACAGAGGAGTAGAAGCAAAGCCCCAGCTGCTAAAGTGCCCTTCAGAGACAGCATCCTTCCAGGTCCTGACGCTCAGCATTCCTTGGACGTGTGGAAGTCCGTCTTCTGGGCGATGGTCAGCGTCCAGCTGTGCGCGCGCGCTCTTTCAGCCTGGAGAGGGTGGGTTTGGGAGGTTTATCCAGATGTTTGATGTTTGGGTGACTTTTTCGTACGTATGTGTGTGTGTGTGTGTGTGTGTGTGTGTGTGTGTGTGTGTGTGTGTGTGAGTGAGTGTGTGTGAGAGAGAATGCGTAAAAGTTGGCCCCAGCTCCTGCGCGCGCGCTTTGCGCACCAGCAGCAGATGTTTCCTCACTTGTTCAACATCTCAGAAGATCGAACCCAGTAGAAGCAGCACCAGGCAGGAGGTTCTGCAGGTTCTGGAGGTCCAGAAGGCCTGGGTTCTGTCCAGCAGGGATGGTCAGTAAATCCACAGCAGTGCTCAGTCTCCGGATCAGTCTGGCCTCTACTCCTCTACTCCTCACTCTGGGTCTTCATTCTGCTCGAAGCCCACGCGCAGAAAGCCCCTCTTCCAGAAGTGTGTGGGCGTGTCTTCTCCTGCCCACTGCTTTTCCCAGCGCAGCTAAGCTCCGCCTTCCGCGCGCGCGCGCTCACGCACCCAGCACCGTTACCTCCATTCAGTGATCTGAGAAGTTCTCAGCACCCAGGAATCAGACTGGGGGCTGTACCATCTGTACCCTCTCAGTACTTTCTGCACCCTCTCTATACCCTCCCTGTACCCCCTCTGTACCTCTCTGTGCCCTCTTTGTACCCTCTGCGCCCTCTCTGTACCCTCTGCGCTCTCTCTGTACACTCTGCACCCTCTCTATATGCTCCCTGTACCCCCTCTGTACCCTCTCTATACGCTCCCTGTACCCTCACTGTACCCCCTCTGTACCCCCTCTGTGCCCTCTCTG